>PVJX010003931.1:0-101121 GCA_004027295.1 Dolichotis patagonum
CAACAGCAATAAAACCTAAGAAATTATTACTTGACTAATTACATACTGACTTCTTTGAAATAGTTGTTCTAATTACAAAGTTAAAACATGTAAAGTAGACATTCAATCAGTGAGACTGTTAACAGTTCTGCTCCACGATCTGACAAAAACAATATGGTCATCCATCTTACCCACTCAAATATACATGCAATTATATCAAATTTGCAATCATGCAAATATAGAAAATTAAACACAACAAAACAGAGCAATGCGGATCACAAGAAAGCAATGTAAGACATAAATTTCAAAGCTAGACAATTGGAGATATTCACTCTCTATCATATTGACTCTTGTTTTCTTCCAAATAGTTGTCCAGATTGTGCATGGGTATTCTTATTATGTTGTTTTGAAATTAGTGAGCAACTTATTGTTTGAACACTGCACATACATGCATGTTAAGTATTGCATAATATTAGCACAAGAACTTTGGCAAAAAGAAATGTATTTTTGTAGCACAGTACAACCAAATAGAAAATTTTTACCAGTATAAGCAAAGACAAAGCAAAAGCACAGCAAAACCATTAACTCAAAAATCATTGTTATAAAATTTGTTAAATGAACTGATAAAAGAAACATTTGTATATTAACACCTTGTAAAACCATACACATACACTGATCAAAGGAAAACCTGGAAGCATAAAACCTGATCTTGTCTTTGATTACAATAATGCAATAAAAGGCATTGATTTAGCGGCCAGATGTCATACTGTAGTTCCTTAAGGAAAATATTAAAATGTTATTTTAAAAAATTGCAATACAGCTCATTTGTGGTACAACAACAATGGAGGGATCATCAGATTTCCATGTTAAAATTTAGATAATTACTTATCAATAAACTCCTAACCTGTAAAGAAATGCCACAGGCACAAATTTCTCAAAAAAAATTCATTTTATAGAAGCTTATTTAGAATCAGCAAGAAACGCACACAGGTAATTGTAAAGAATGTTACTGCAAATTATCTGATAAAACAGGTGCCACTGTGGCCACAAATCAAAATACACTGACATTTTGCACACTCTGTACAAATCAGCTGCCTTTATGTATAAAATGTTTTAAAGAAATTCACAACATAAGTAAATTTATTTTACTCTAATGAAATAAATTGGTTGACTATTATAATCTTTTAATTTGTACAATTAGTATTAATTTTTATATTTGAGCAGTAATTATTCACATTCAAGCAACTAAGTAGATTTCATCCATTGATAAGACTTGCCATTAATTTTATTAGTAAGTAGATACAAAAGTGATAAATAAAAGTAATTACATCAATTTGAACTACCAGTGGTATAAGCCACCTGATAGGACAGTCATGTATGTACCACCAGTGGTACAAACTGGTAGGAATGTATTAGTTTTCTTTTATTTCTGAATAGAATCCTTTATCTTACTTGTCTTACATTTCATTGTTTAATTTTTCAAATTTTGCTACTTTCATTCTCCTGTTTCCTATCACTACTCTTTATTAATATAACCATTAAGCTTAATTAATATTTAGGTAGGTAATTAACTACCTATTACTGTTGAGTTCTTTTTTATTGTTAGTTGTTGTATTTAGTATATACTTACTGTAATCAATATTTGGTTTCTCTTAATGTCTACACTATAACCCGAGCTCTCTTTTCTGTTGTCAAGGGTGGTACATTATTGGTTATTGGTTCATATGGCTCTTATAGTTCAATATCCAGTTTGCCACTGATCCTATTATTGTTGCTGATTTTGTTGCTATTGTCAGGGTGAAATAGTTATTAATTAATTTTCTCTATATCCCAATTCCTGGAGTGCCTTTGTGTCACTAACAATACTGTGGTCCATTCCCAGAAAAGTGGTTGCTAGACCAATTGCACTAAATCCTCCCCAGCAAAATAAATGGAGGTGGTTGGATACTGGGACAGAGACAAAAGCCTACAGTTTGCCACTCCCAGAGTATATCACTGAAAAGCGGAGACTAACTAAAGAAATCGCCATGCTAGGCAAAAACTCTACTGTAACTGATGAGCAAACCCTCAACACACACACACACACACACACACACACACACACACACAGAAACATGAAAAGACAAGCCAAAAAAATGCCTCCAGAAACTCCCAATTCCCCCATATTCAAGGGGGGAAAAAATCAAAACCTGCATGGTTGAATTATTTGACATGATAAAGGAGAAAAAATTAAATCATAAGGTGTTCAGAGAACTCAAAGAATATACAACTCAACATAATGGACTTAATAAAATGACCAATGTGTTTACAGAAGACACAAATAAAAAATTAGCTGGGCTAGACAAAACATGAATGACCTCTTTAGTAAAGAATTAGAGCCCAAGAAAAGGTACCAAAGAGAAACTGACAAGAATAAAATTTCTGGCCGGGATTTAGCTCAGCAGCATAAGCGCCTGCCTGGCAAGCAGCAAACACGAGGTTGTGAGTTTGCTCACCAGTACCAAAAAAAAAAAAAAAATTTCTACGGAAATTATGACCAAGGAGTGACCTATATAAGGACACAGTGTCCAAAAGAGAGGACACAACTGATGTCAGTAACCAGTTACTCAGCAAGATTTTTTTTCCTTTTTTTTTTTTTTTTTTCTTTTTAGACAGAGTCTCACTATGCAGTACAGGTTGGCCTTAAACACACTTACATAGCCCAGGCTAGCCTCAAATTCATGGTGACCCTTCTGCCTTGGCCTCCCAACTGCTGCGATTACAGGCAAATGACACCATACCCATTTACTTAGTGAGCTCTTAAAAACAGTAAGAGCAGATGAAAAATAGATTGAACAAATAACTGCTAAGGATGCAAAGAAGGCTAATCAATGATTTACTGAAATTAGTTTAAAAAAAAATCAGAAGGCAACACAAATGGCAGAAACAATATCTGAAAATGTTCCAAATAAGGGGAAATATAGGGTCATATAGAAACCCAAATAGCCACCATCACAAAAGAACCTCTTCTTGACACATCACAGTCATAATCCCTGAAGTCCAACACAAGGCAAAAATCTTACAAGCAACAACTCACCTATAAAGGTAATAAGCCCATTACAATTACATCAGACTTCTCAACACAAACCTAAAAGGCCAGTAGAACTTGGAAGGAAGTGTTTCAAGCCCTAAAATGAAAATTCCAACCCAGACTGACAAACCCTATAAAACTACCTTTTAAAAATCATAAAGAAATAAGGTCTTTCCATGACATTTTAGGAAATTCATGACCACCAATCCTGCACTCTGAAACATTTTCAAGGATTACTTTGAAAGAGACAACAAAGCTAACAATGCCGAAAGGTCTCAGAAAGAATGTAGCAGGCAGTGTGAGCACTTAAGAGGAAACGGGCTAGGAATTTAGCTCAGTGGCATAAGCGCCTGCCTGGCAAGTGCAAGGTGGTGAATTTGAGCCTTGGTACAACAAAAAAAAAGGGGGGGGGAGGGGAGGGACAAGGAAATCAGCAACAGGAAAATAGTAGAATGACAGGAATAAGTCAGTAACAACTCTCAACGTGAACCGATTCAGCTCCCTAATCAAAAGGCACAGATTGGGATAATGGATAATTAAAACCTTGAGGACAAAAAAAAAAAAAAAAAAAGAATGGGCAAACCGTTACCCAATTTTACCACAGAGGGTGAAAATGACCCAAATCAATGCAATTAGAAACAGGAAAGCAGAAACCACAACATACACCAGCAAAATCCAAAAGATTATTACTACTTCAAAACCTATACTCCAATAAATTGGAGAATTCAGAAAACTTGGATAAATTGCAAAATACATATGAACTGTCAAAACTGAGAAATGTAAAAACCCTGAGTAATCCAATAACAGGCAATGAAATCAAAGTGGTATTAAAAAAAAAAAGGCCTCTCTTCCGGCCTCTTTGGTCTCCGCAGCACAAGCACAAGCACGATGACAAAGGGAACATCATCATTGGAAAGCATGGTAATAAGATGCACACATTGTGCCGCCACTGTGGCTCTAAGGCCTACCACCTTCAGAAGTCGACTTGTGGCAAATGTGGCTACCCTGCCAAGCGCAAGAGAAAGTATAACTGGAATGCAAAGGCTAAAAGGCGAAATAACACCGGAACTGGGCAAATGAGGCACCTAAAAATTGTGTATCGCAGATTCAGGAATGGATTCCGTGAAGGAACAACACCGAAACCCAAGAGAGCAGCAGTTGTAGCATCCAGTTCATCTTGAGAATTTCAGTGACTATTCAAAATAAATGCTTTGGTTTTAAAAGACCAAAAAAAAAAAAAGAAAGAAAGAAAAAGCCTCCCAAGAAAAGCCTGGGAGTCAATGAATTTACCATTGCATTCTAGAAGAATTTCAGGGAAGATCTAATGCCAATACTCTTCAAACTCTCTGATGAAATTGAAAGGCAAGCAATTCTTCCAAAGTCATTGCTAGATGCTCAACACCACCCAGAATCCAAAACCAGAAGGACCCAACCAAAAAAAAGAATCTCTTTAATGAACTTAAATGCAAAAATCCTCAACAAGATAATGGCAAACAGAATGCAGCAAATCATCAAAACGATCATGCATCACGACTAAGGAGGTTTATCCCAGGAATGCAAGGATGGTTCAATGTATACAAATCAATAAATGTCATACATAAACAGAAGCAAAGACAAACATCATATGATCATCATCATAGACATGGAAAAAACTTTTGAAAAAGTCCAACATCCACTTGAGATTAAAAAAAGAAACCTGAAGAAAATAGATACACAGGACTTTATCTCAAACTGACAAAGGCCAACATAACATTCAATGGGGAAAACTGAAAGGTTTCTCTCCAAAATCAGGACTAAGACAAGGATGTCCACTATCACCACTCCTGTACAACATAGTATTCTAAACATTAGCCAAAGCAATCAGGCAAAAAAGAACAGGATTATTGAAAGAAAGGGAATAAGTCACATTATTATTATTTGCAGATGACATGATCCTCTATATAGAAGATGAAAAACTCACCAAGAAACTAGAATTAACAACCAAATCAAATAGTAGCAACTCACAAAAGCAACACACAAAATTCAATACCATTCCTGCACATCAAAAATGAAATCACCAAGAAAGAAGTTAGGAAAGCAACATCATTCACAATAGCATCAAGAAAAATTAAATACATAGGAATTAACCTAACCACATAAGCGAAAAGCCTCTAGAACAAATACTACAACACTCTGGAAAAGGAGGTTAAAGAGAATATCAGAAAATAGGAAGAGGCAGAAAATAGGAATTAGCTCAGTGGCATAAGCCTAAGCACCTGCCTTGCAAGCCCACGGTCATGAGTTCAATCCCCAGTACTGATAAAAAATTAAAAAAAAAAAAAAAAAGAAAAGAAAATAGGAAGATATCCATTGTTTCTGGATAGGCAGAATCAGTATGATCAAAATGGTCATACTCAAGACAGAGAAATAAGAAAAAGCCCCAAGTCCCCAACCCTGAGAATATTGATCTAGGAGAGGTAAATATAAAAGAGATTGAGGGTGGCAAACATGTAACATCAAACACAGCGTCAGCAGACATAAAGAGATATCCTTGGGGCCTCAAAAACAAGATCAAAACTGAAATATTAATTCAAGTTAAACAAGAGATAAGTAGATTAATAAAAGAAGGGCTGGGCACCTCCCAAGAAGACACAGACAGAAGAATGGAGGAACACAAAAGGAGAGAAACATTCAATGAAGAATATAAAGCAAACCTAGAATTCATGAAGCAGATTCAAAGAGATTATCAGGAAACTAAAGACTCCATAGAAAGCTGGCAAAACTGCTTGAAAGAAACCAAAGATAGACTATCAAAACTTGAACACAGGCTTGCAATATGGGGTCATGAAAGGGAAGATCTCTTAAAAATAACAAGGGAGCAGGCAGTAAAGATACAAAGACTGGAAGACGACAAGAGGATCTATAATTTAAGAATAAAGTATGTGAATGAAGAAGCAGGAATCAAAACAGAGGAATTACAAAGGCTATTCACAGAAATTATTAAGGAAAATTTTCCAAGCATAGAAAAAAAAATGATATGCAGATGTATGAAGCATACAACACTCTGGCCACCTACAACCCAAACAGAGCTACACCCAGACACATAATAATCAAGATCCCAGAAATTCAATATAAGAACAGAATATTAAAAGCCATCAGAGAAAAGAAACAGATCACCTATAAAGGAAAACCTATCAAAATCACGGCAGACTTCTCGACACAGACTATCAAGTCAATTCAAGCCCTGAAGGAGAACAACCTCCAGCCTAGATTGATGTATCCTGCAAAACTCTCTCTAGAAATTAATGGAGAAACAAGATGCTTCCATGACAAAGAGGAACTAGGAGAATTTTTGACCACCAATCCAACCCTACAAAAAACACTGAAGGGCATTTTAGAGAGAGAGAAAAAGAATACGAGCATTTCAGGAACAGTGGCAGAGAGGCCTCAGTGAATGGGGCAGACAGTGGAGTGGAAGAGAAAAATAGACAACCAACGGCAGAAAAATAGAATAGCACAAATGAGGCAGAGATGATTGGCTGTAATCTCTAGTATAGAGGGCCTCAAAATACTAACAGAGAGAAACACAGGCAGAGTAGATCAGGAGATAGGGTCCACTGAGATGCTCTATATAGGGAGGCAGTGGAACCCAAAATTAGCAGTGTACCCTATGGGAGTGAAAGGGGAGGAATTGTCTAAAAAAGGGAGGCAGAGGATATTGTTAATGGGATAACAAGATTTAAAATTTACATTATTCTCACCACTCTGCTTGGATGGATTACATGCTGTTCCAGTTTGTCTACTTACACTAGACTTGAGGACACGCTCAGCTATCCCAAAAATAAGAGGCCATATTATAGTAATCATCCTTAATTTCCTATCAACTTAATCTGAAGCCCTGTATAACTTACACTGTCTTATTATGACTGATCTTATTTGAATCTGGTTTGTTAGACTGTTCTTTTGTATTGACTGATTTTATTTAAATCTGTTATGATTGATAGCATCAAGTCTAAGAGTATAGGCAACTACACTGAAGATGACAAGATTCACAGAAATTATTAAGGAAAATACCCACTAAGATACCCACTCTGGTTTGATTATTGCCTGCTTTTGAAGTCTTAAAATGTCTCCAATGCTTCGTTTTTATTAATGTTGTTATACATTGCTGAGACATCATGGTAACCATTGTAGATCATCTTGTATTACGGTTTTATATGACTTTTTGCTTCATGCTTTTCTAGGAATTGTTTTGTTTTGCCTTGCTTTGTTTTGTTTTTCTCTCTAATACAGAAAGGATAGATACACATGTAGAGACTCATGCATGTGTAGAGCTTATAAATAGTTTACAAGAACTAACTATATAACACATGTTGAAGTGAACAACTACTTTGAAGAAAAAGAGACACTACAGTACCCAGTGCTGAATCCATAATGTCATGATGTGAAATCCAGCAATAGTATCATTCTTTGTTCAAAGTGATTTTAGCTTGCTTTGTTCTGTTTAAGTTAAACACACATGAAGGTATGGACAGCTGTTTTGAAGAGAATGAGAGACACTATGACAGCCATTCTTGGCTTCCCTATTGTCTGGTCTTAAAGACCTGAAACGCCTTCCTTGTCCTGTTCAGATCAGTTCCATACTATGCTGTTTCATGTGAATTCCCTGTATGTGACAATATGGACAACTATTTGGAAGAAAACAAGAGTCAATATGATAGAGAGTGAATATCTCTGATTGTCTAGCTTTGAAATTTATGTCTCTTACATTGCTTTCTTGTGATTCACTTTGTTCTGTTTTGTTGTGTTTAATTTTACCCTTTTGATATAACTGCATGTATGTTTGAGTGGGTAAGATGGATGACCATATTGCTGTTTTTGTCAGATCGTGGAGCAGAACTCTTAACAGTCTCACTGTTTGAATGTCTACTTTGCATGTTTTAATTTTGTAATTTGAACAACTATTTCCAAGATGTCAGTATGTAATTTGTCAAGTAATGATCTCTTAGTGGTTTTTTGTTGTTCTTTTCCTTTTTCTTTGGAATTCTGTATTGTTGCTACCCTTTATTCTGTTACGTTTTGTTTGGGTTTTTTTTTCCTCTTTAAATAAAATTTGTTTTAAAATGGTCATACTTTCAAAGTTAATACAGTGTGTATATTTAACTCAATCCCCAAAAATACCAATAACACTCCCATAGAACAAGAGAAGAAATACTAAAATTCATATGGAACTAGAAGAGATCTAGAATAGCAAAAGCAGTCTTGGACAAAGTATAAAGCACAAGGCATCACAGTCCCAGATTTCAAATTATATGATAAAGCCAAAACAAACAAACAAACAAAAAAAAAACAGCATGGTACTGGCACAAAAACAGATGTGCCAATGGAACACAAAAGGGGATGGAGAAACAACCCCAAGCATATTCAACTATTTGATCTTTAACAAAGGAACCAAATTAATATCCAACACGCAGAACACTGAATCTACACCCATATCTCTCACCATGTACTAAACTAAAATTTAAAAAATGGATCAAGGATCTAAATATTAAAATGGAAACAATCTGAAGGAAGATAAAACAGATAAAACTGTTACAGACATAGGCATAAACAAGGAATACTCTGAATAGAACCCCAATTCCCCAAGAAATAGCATCAAGAATCAACAAATGGGATCATAGCAAATAAAAAGCTTCTGCACAACAACACAAACAAGCAAGAGTGAAGACAACCTACAAAATGGGGGACATTTTTCCAGCTATTCCTCGACAGAAGACATCTAATGTTTAGAATACATAAAGAACGCAAAAAAAAAAAAAAAAGAAAAGAAAAGAAAAAACCAAACTTAGACCTCCCCTCAAAATAAAAGACCCAACCAAAAGAATGGGCAACTGAAATAGACACTTTTTAGAAGTACAAATGGCCAATAAATACATGAAAATGTGTTCAACTTCACTGACCATTAGAGAAGTACAATAATATTGAGATTCTTATTCCAGAAAAAAACAGCTATCATCAAGAAATACACCAATAACAAATGCCAGAGAGATGGTAGTAGAAAAGTAACCTTTCTACATTGTTGGCAGGACTGTAAACTAGTATAATCACTATGAAAATCAGTATAGAGATTCCTCAAAATACTAAAAGCAGAAATTTCATTTAACCTAGCTATATCCCTTCCTAAGTATCTTCCCAAAAGAGTTAAAGACATCATATTGCAGTGATACAAGTATTCTCATGTTTATAGCAGCATAATTCCTAACAGCTAAATCATGGCAGTGGCCCACATATCCATCAGCAGATGAGGAGACAAAGAAAATATGGTATTTATACACAAGAGAATACTACTCTGTCACAAAGAAGAATAAGCTCAAGTCATCTGTAGGAAAATGGATGCACACTGAGATCATAATGTTAAGTAAAATAAATCAGACACACAAGATTAAACATCTTATGATTTCCCTTCCATGAGAAAACCTAATTGTAAATAAAGAGCAAAATAAAAGGTAATTAGAAATAGATACATCTTTCGCAAAAGGGAAAGGAATTAAGGTATGGAGTGAGGAGGTAGGGAGGGAAGGGAAAAGGAATGAAAGAATTAAGATGTGTTATGTACATGTATCAACTCCCCACAAAGCATGTAAATATTACATATTGTATACATGTACTAATAAAAAATTAAAATTTAATAAAATTAAAATATATAAAAACTACTCTAGTTTCTTCACTAATAAAACTATAATTACTAAACAAAATTAACAACTGTTCTTATTAAGTATATAAGCATTTCAATAATGAACTACTTCTATTTCCAGTATTTTAAGAGAATGTATGGCAAGCCAGGTTAAGAATCATTAATTTGTAATGCAACATCCACACCTCTTTATTTCATAACCAGTGACAGTTCTAATATTTCTAAAAGTGTCAGTTTCAGACATTTCACAAGGATACACCTTAAACATCAGGAAAGATTCTATAATCTCCTCCCATCACTGGCACCACCCCCAGGTTAACATCCTAAGGAAGGAATTCTATAACTTTTAGTCTAGACCTTTCACAGACTGCCCAAAGTGCAACCCAAAACCCAATTATGTATCAGGACGTGCCAACAGTGCAATTAAACTTTAAATACTGAGGTTTTAGTTTAAAAAAAATAATTCATTCACTTGTCACACGTGCCCACTACAGCGTAAATGCCATAGGTTTGCCACCACTGGTCTAGACCATAAACCAGTAGGTATCCTTGTCACCATGTATTTTCTTATAATAAAAGTTACCATCCTACTGTTAGTACATTCTTAATTATCTGTCTTCCACGGAAAGACAGCAAGTTCCACAGAACTATAACTTCTATGCTTACCTTTATGTTGCAGTCTTAAGATGAAGAACTTATCTAAGTTCTTCATCTGAACCACAGACACTGAAAATGACTTCAGAAACCTTTTATTTTCTTTCCATTTTAGATGCATAGCAGAGAAGTTAAACAAAACCCAGATGAAAACACCTGCCTATGCTGACACCTAGTACAAGGTTACAAAACAAATGTTCTAAATTTAAGCTAAATATCTACTAGAATCAGATAGATGATAGTGAAGGTGGTAATGACCATGACAATGGTAATGATGATAAAAACTGTTTATTTTTACTACAAGCCAGAAACATCCTGTATCTCATTTCCTACCCCTACAAATACATTACTTCAATTCTGTAGAATTTTGTAGAAGAAACCTGAGACTGAGAGAAGTTTAAAGAAGTTAGTGATAAAGCAGAATTCAACTCTAGACTTGGAAAGGCTCACACTCTAAACTAAGATACATTAGTCTTCCCTTTCCTGCAGCACATACATTCTAAGACACTCCCTACCCAGTGGATGTGTGTAAAAGACCTCACATTCCACTTACATTAAAATGTCTACAAAAGTTAAATCTAAAGAACAAAGACATTTGCGGTTGCCTACTGAGGCAAAGGAAAATAAATGCAAATGAAGACAATACACAATAAAAAGGAAAAGGAAAAGACTCAAACATGAATAGTCCTAGCAGCTCTTTTTTGTAACAACCCAAAAGCAGAAACAATCCGAACATCCAGCAACAAACAGGTGACACTGTTATGGTTTTGGTCTAGATGTCCCCCCAAAGCTTCATGGGGTCACAGGGTTTTTTCAGAGGTGGCTGAAGCCAAAGTGTATGACGCTGGAATTTAGGGTGTATGATAACTAGTCAGTCCACTGATTGGTTTGGCAATACCCTAACCCCAGCAGTCTTAAGGAGAGGAAAGATGCTGTACTATATGACTATACATCCACAGAACAGACTGTTACTCAATAACAACAACAACAACAACAACAACAAAAATACTTATGCTGAATGAAAAAAGACCCAAGTAAAGACACTATTATAAATAACAGTACTTCCATTATATGGAATTCATTTGCTTCTAGAAAATATGTACTCATCTACAATGACAGAAAACATATTAGTGACTGCCCTGGGACCAAGGTAGAGGGTAACACTGGCTGCAAATGAGTAAGAGAAAAGTTTTCAAAAGTTCTCTATGACAACTGTGGTGGTTTTCCAGATATATATATATATATATGTATATGCACACATATATATGTCAAAATTCATCAAAATGTATACTACAAATGCATGTAAATTACTGTATGTGAATTATGCCTCAATAAAGTTATTAGTAATACAATAATTCATGAGTAATTGCACATTCTATATAAAATATAAAACAACTACCAATACTTTGTTCTAACCAGTAATTCTTAAGTGAGTTAATTTTAAATAAAGACCAAAAAAAAATTGTAAAGCCAATAAAGCTAGGTACAAGTGATGGCACATAAATGTAACCCAGCATTCAGGATGTTGAGGCAAAAGGGTCATAAGCAAATTCAGAGCAAGTTCCAGGCCAGTCTGGACTACATAGTACCTTAAAAAAAAAAAAAAAGGAACAGGTTCTAGCAATTCAACATGTTTCACAAGCAGAAAGAATCTGGTTCTGCGGCCCAGTTCTATCTAGTAACCAGGTAGCCTCAAGCAATTTAGGACTTCTACAAGCCTCACTTTCCCTAAAATGTAAATGACACTAGTAAGTATCTCACAAGCAACAGTTATGGTTTCAATAAAGTAAGAATTCCTTTGGAGTAATGTTTCTATCTTCGCTAAAATTATGTTCTCAGTGAGCAAATACAGTAATAGTTGCTTTATAATCTAAAGAATAAATGAATCACTTTAAAAATAAACCTGAAAGCTGAGAAAGACATAATGCACAGTGCTGCTGGGCCACATTTAATTGTTTTTTTTGCACTGTAGGCTAATGCAGTAGGGTTATCGCCCTTTGTACCAATCTACAGCGTTTTACTCACATCATATGCAGATCGAGCATGTAGCTTCAGGTCCCTTGTGAAATGTTCTTATCATTCAGGTTATTATACACCAGATTTGATGTCTTCAATCCCTAGATGTATGGCCAAAGATAGAAACTAAGCTTGGAAAACTAAATTCTATGAGAGCAAGAACTATACTTATTTTATTTGCCACTAATGCTCACTGGCAATATTTACCTAACACAGAGTAGGCATCAAAGAACATGTGCAAAGACTCTGGTGAGATGAACTACAAGCAAAAGTGACTCTTGACAAGGCTAAAGTGACAGACGGGCAGAGTGTCATGTCCAAAGAGATTATCAAAGCAGACAGGGCCCAAAAGATACAGATCTTTCAGGTTAAAGTTGTCTGTATCCTAAAAGCAACAAAACGGTCACAAAAGATTTTTAAACAGGTGGTAAGCATGGTAAGGAGGGAAGAAAGGAACAAAATTCGGTTTGAATGTTGAAAAAAAATTACTTCATGGCAGAGAAAACAAAGGTTGTTGGGGAAAGAGAGATAGAGAAGAGAGTTAGTGTAGTCTAATAGAAGGCTGTTGCAATAATCCATTGCAAATATAATATTAGTTTGGACAGAGGTACCGGAAATGAAAAAAGTGAACAGACTGAATACATTCGGACAAATCAAAAGGACACAACTTTGGGAATAGGGGAAAAGAAAGCGCTCAATTGTTCTTGGCCTAAATTATTCATCTGTGAAACAGGACTCTAGATATCCCATCTGTATATCTTGCAATCTGCTGTGATAGCAAAGTAAAATAATACAAATATTATGCACCTAACGCGGGTACCTGACACAATAAACCTTGCAAATAAACAAATAAATCGTTTTTGCTATTATGGTCACCGAAACAGCTAGCAGAGCTGAACTTCAAAGGCAAAGAACAGAAAGATAATAAAGATTCATATTCACAGTGCTTAAGACTGAGGCTATTATCAACTGGTCACTGAGACAACTGTTTCAAATAAAAATACCTGACTCCGCAGATATTACATCTAATCAGATTTCAATCCTTAGGGACATTTATGAAACGAGAAAGCATAGGTGGTATGATCATAGCCATCTAAGAGCCCGGTAAACTGAGGCACAAAGGTATCTACAAATTTTACTAAGAATAGGTGGAGAAGCAGGTCACGGACAGGAGTGTAAAGCTTTTTATTTCTCAGCTGCTCCAACAGGACTCCGCCTGCCCGAATAGGACTTGAATTTGCAACACAAACACACGCATACACCCACACCACGTCTCCAGGTCCCTTGCAGACAAGGCCGTATCATCCCTTGACTCAACACCATGCATCTGCTCACCATAAAGCAAGCCCTTCCAGTCCCCAGCCCCAGCTCCAGAAGCTCACAGAGCCACTATCCCAAAATGTTCAACGTACCTTAGCTTCGCGCTCTTCCTCCTCAGCAGTCTGAGTACGCTTCATGCTGCCACTAAAGCCGCCTTCACCACCGCGAGTCCCGTAAAACCTTCGCCTAGGACCCCGCCTCCTGTGTGTAGTTCTCTCACCGCTCAGCTCCCACTGGCACCATTCTCTCTCAGAGATTAGAGAACTACTATTCCCAGGATGCACCGCAAGACACCCGACAGCGCCAAGGTTTAGAGCCTGAGAATTTCCCAAGTTCCACAGCTGGGCAAGCGTAGTCCCCTGCGCAAAGAGCAGATAGCCTAGCGCCCAATAAGAACTACATTTCCCAAAGGGCAAAGGAGCCGGCCATGTTTCTCCCGTGCGCCTCTGGGTCAGCAGGCAACACACGCTGACGGCGCCATAGCAACGGTAGCTAGCTAGCGGCCTGAGAAGAGTGGCGGTGAGTACTCTCCGGGAGGAGGAGGGTAAATGGAGGTTGGCGGGCACTCTTGACTGCAACACCGGCCAGGGGTATGGGGTCCGCTCTACACCTGCGGAAGGCCCTGGAATTGTTGGGGGAAAAGCAGCCCAGCCCTAGATATCTCCCCATTCTCAGGCCCGCATCACAACCCATCCTTTTCTTCACTCCCCGAACCGATTTGAAATCTTAAATCCCAACCATAAACTATACCTGAAGAGAATTGTCATCCCTAACCCGATCCTTCAAGTAGGTTTACAAACACACCTCAGTCATTCACCCAGGGTTCAGAATTGATCGGTAGACCCTATACCTCCTAAGTTACCTATTGTTACCTAATTATATATTTATTATCCACTATCCATAACCTGTTAATGTCTTAAAGGTAAAGACTTTGTTTACCATTTTAGTTTCTGTTTTCCTTTATTCATTTATTCATTCAGTAAGTATTAACGTTGCCTTTAACCGTGCGGTAGACACTATTTCCAAGTAACTGAACAACACGATGCTCATCTCAAGATGTTTAGACTTTATTAGTGGAGTTAACAAATGATATAATTTTAGATAGAGGCATCGCTCTATCATAAACGAAATAAACCGTGAAGAAATTAGAAAGCTACCGTAACATAGTATGGTCAGGAAAAGCCTTTGAAGCCTGAGCTCCAAAGATTGAGGATCAAAGGCCTCAATCAATACAACAGTGGATGTCCTTGGGGAAAGAAGTACCCTATACTTGGAGACTAATGAGCAAGGAGGGAAAGTTTGAGACAGTGTTAGAGAGGCATTGAAGTATTGTGCAGGGTAACTCAACTTATTAAACTGTTAACATTTTGGGCCAGATAACTCATTGTCATGCATCCTATGCACTGTACCAGGTTTATCCTCATTCCTGGCGTCTACTTACTAAAGGCCAGTTACTCTTCTCCTTCCAGTGTGACAACCAAAAATATCCCCAGATAACTAATTCTTAGGTGAGTATCCTTGGGCAAGTTACCTCTCAGCTTCCTGGTTTGGCAGGAATCATTTGAGTAGCAATCTCACAAGGATATTGTAAGGTTTTTTTAATTAACTCATATTAATGAGTTAAGTACAGCACTTAACAGTGCCTGTTGCAAGCACTGAAAACATTCACTAAATCTATACCATACCACCCTGAACATGCCCATCTCATCAGAAAACATTCACTAAATGTTATCATCATCATTACTGTAAAATAAACCTAAACATTGATGGGAAAGCAGTCATTTTCACAGATGACCTGTGTTTAAACTTGATCATTGCAATCATAAAATTGACCTTTTGTGTAGTTGTGTTTCCAAAAGGAGTAGTCAGTTTCCCAGGCCCTCTCCCTGTGTACACATGGACGTACACATTTTTGTAAATGAGCTCTGAATTTCAGATCTTGATGCTTTTCATCTAGTCAAATATTTAGTGAGTGCCTGCTCTCTGAATTCACCTAACCCTGCCAACCTCCAAGAATATGGAGATTTAATAACCAACTTCCTGCTTTTTTTATCTTCATGTTCTAGAGCGAACTTTAGAACCTTTAGAACTTTAGAGCCTTTGCCTTAGAGTGCCTTCATTGGCAGTTTGCATTTCACTTTTTAGGTAGATGGAAATTAAAATATAACATTGTATTTATTTTTGAATGGTGAACATTGTGTAGACCATATTCATGTACAAAACAAAGTTACTGTGGTATATCTCTATAAAGAACAGAAACTATAAAATTAATACAATTTCCTGTACAACCTTTATATTGAGGTAAGTAATTCTTGGAAACTAGGCATTGTGATGATAAAAGCAGGACACAACAAAAATAAAACCAGTTGGTCAGCTTATGGACATGACTAGCTATAAAATGATAGGACAGTGATTTAAATCTAGTTCCTGACTTTTTTCCAAGATACCTGCTTTCTTTGTGAAGAGGGACCGTAGAAAAGAGGTACTATATTTCCTAAATTTGAAATAGTTTGTTTTTGTTTCAGATAGAGGAATAAGAAAAGAAAAAATGACCATCTTACCTCATTTCCTAAGTAAACTGTTGGAAATATACCTTTGAAAGAAACACTATCTCCATTATTGAATGTAGTATTACTTTTAGAATAGAAGCTTTCATCTTCTTCAAGCAGCACATGTGGGCAATAAGGTGTCCATTATAGTTTTAGTCCCTTATTCGTTTTATTTGGTTTGTTCCAATGCATAGTTTATGTAATAACTTGGAAAGAGTTTATTTGAATTTTCTTTTCTCCACAGGTAGGCCATGTCTGGTCCAACTGATGAGACTGCAGGAGATCTGCCTGTGAAAGATATAGGTCTAAACCTCTCTGGAAGGGAAGGGTTACAAGGTATGGCCAGCTGTTATTTATTATAGTTATGAACTTTGATCTGCGATTTCTTTACTTTTATTTAAAGTATTTCTGATACTCATACAAACCAAATTAAGTAACTATATAGCTCTTGATTGGACTAAACAAGATGGAAAGTTAGAACACATATGGTATTTTACTGCATGCATCAATTATCAACAGCTCATAGAAAATGCAAGATCCCCCTCTGTTCTGATAAAGAATTGTTATAAATCATCTTTTTAAAATTCCACACATCAGTGGAAACTACATAGAATGTATCAAGCCTCTAAACTGAATCGCCTGGTTTAAATCACATTCACCGTTAAAACATTTCTTTGTGTTTAAATTTTATATGGGAGGAAATACCATATTTTTAAAACTTTGCCTTTCAAATAGAGTATCTCACAATGGCTTGTTTATGCAAGTGATAGTGACTTTTTTATCAAATTAATATACATTAAAGATTTCCATAGGGCCAGGGATTTAGCTCAGCGGCCTAAGTGCCTGCTTGGCAAGCGCAGGGTTGTGAGTTCTATCCCCTGTACCAAAAAAAAAAAAAAGATTTCCTTTATTCTTTTATCACTTAGTGACTGCCATAGAGCTAAAGAGCTCTTTTCATTGTGAAAGAAAAGCTTTACTTTAAAGAACTATTTAAAACAGAGAGCTCTGTTTAAGCAGTACATCAACCGTACTCTCATGCCACTACATTTGCCATTCAAAAGGCTGGGAATTTAAAATACATTCCAATACAAAAATCTTTGTTAGACTAGTATAAGTTGCCACCTTGACTTCCTCAGAAAAGTGATTAATATATTTGTTCACGAAAACAGCTAAGTTCTATTATACAGATTTTACCATTGGAAGTAAAAAGTATGTATAAACCTGGCTTTAGATCTTTAAGACAATATCAGATATTGAAATACAAATACATTTTAAACATGCAAAGCTATTCATTAGATTTTGTTATTGAGTTCAATTCTTGTCCTCAGTAACCACCATAGGACTTTGGTCTCTGTTAATTCGTTCTGTTTTTATTGAAGGATTATTGAAAATTGATGTGTTTCACAATAATGTGAAAGTACCCAATTTAAGCATCTGTAAAAAGATGTTGTATACAAATGCTAAAAGGGTACAGAAGACCTTTAAAAATATATAAAATGTGGGGATGGGAATTTAGCTCAGTGGCCTCAGTGCCTGCCTGGCAAGCACAAGGTTGTGAGTTCAATCCCTGGTACCAAAAATATATATAAAATAGCGTAAAGAGAAATGATCTTTAAGCTTTCAGTTGACAGTTTTTCAATTTGAGGAGTTTTCTGAAGGGGTAGTCTTGTAAATTTTACTGTTTATGTTCTAGAAAACTAATATCCATAGGTCAGAAAAATGTCATAATCATATTTGGTTCACCAAATTATTCTAATTCTTCCCTTTATAACGGTTAAATATTTTTAGATACTGTTTTTTTCTTTCTTTCTTTCTTTCTTTCTTTCGTTTTCTTACATTGCTGGGGATTGAACCCAGGGCCTCATGTATGTTAGGCAAACACTGTGTCAGATTCCCAGCCTAGATACACCGACTATTCTGACTTTAGTTTTTACAGCATTCAGCATATAAATTGAATCACAGTTCTACTTTATATTTTGAAAGCATGATTACTAAATATATTTTGCAGTCAATACTATTATTGCCTAAATCCCTGATACTGTATATAAAGTGCTAATCATAAAGAGTTTTATTCTCACCTCAATAGATTGATGTAAATCATGCTGTAATATTTGCTAAAAGGATCTTAATTTAGGTTACAGAGGGGGAAAATATGAATTTGTCAGATTATTTTATTAACAACAGTTTTCATTTTTACAAATTATTCTAAGTAATCCTACAATTAATTGCATTGGCTTTTTTTTCCCAGAAACTTCAACAACCCGGACAATGAAGTCTCGCCAGGCAGTATCACGTGTCAGTCGTGAGGAACTAGAAGACAGATTTTTGCGTTTGCATGAGGAGAACATTTTACTTAAACAGCATGCCCGTAAGCAAGAGGATAAAATTAAAAGGTTATGATAAAAAGCTTTTAGCTTTTTTACTTGACTTTAACATTTGGAGGATATGCTTTTTTGTAAACTTAATTGCAAACCCCACCTTCAATCTTTTCTGCAATACGCAGGTTATAAATAAATAGAATTTTTAAAAATGAAAAAAATCTTACAAACTAAAATAATAAACCAGAAATATTGCGAATATTTATTATGTCTGAAGTTACTACTTGAAAGAAAAGAACTAATCATGAAGAGTGCCATGAGTGTATCGTATGTCTAAATAACTTTTGGCTTAATATTTATAGTTTAACAAGTAAATGGTCAAAGCATCTGTTTGCTAAATGTCATACTTTTAAAATGAAACTTTGAAATAGTAATTAACTATTCTAACTTTAGAATGCACGTTCCCTAGGATTTGGGATTTATTGTTGAAAACATCACTGCCTTGTTAAGAAAGGGTCTCACTATGTAGTTCACACTGCCTTGAACTCAATATGTAGCGCAGTCTGGCCTCAAATTCACAGCAGTCTTTCTGCTTCTGCCTCCCAGGTGCTAGGATTGCAGGCATGTACCACCATTCCTGGCTGAAAACATCACTTTAATCTCTGGAGTTTATTTAACTTTGCTTGGGTTAGTCTGGATTCTGTATTTATTTTAAAAGACCTTTACTGTTTCTGGGGAAAAAAATATTGTCACTTTTGATTTATATGCAAAAACAAATTATGCAGGAATAGTGTCAAGCATAGATATTTTTTAATTATTATCCAGAGGCAGGCGTGGTGGCACAAACCTGTAATCCCAGTGCTCAGGAGGCTGAGGTAGGAGGATTACCATAAATTAGAGCCCAGCCTGGGCTACACAGCAAATTCAAGGCCGCCCTGGACTACAGAACAAGACTTTGTCTTAGAAAACTATAAAAGGGCCAGGTATTTAGCTCAGTGGCATAAGCCCCTGAGCAGCAAGCGCGAGATTGTGAGTTCGATCCCTGGTACCAAAACAAAAAAAACTACTTAAAAAAAATGTATTATTATTATTAAGAAATGCTTTCCCTATCTTCTAACTGCATAATATTAAAAACACAAAAGTGTATTCACATTTGTAAGCATGAGCAAGTCTGTGTTCATATTCTAAAAAAGGTTAGATAGACATTGAAAAAAGAAGATAGGGTTTTTTCTGCTTGGAGTTTGTCTAAAGAGGTAATTCCAATGCACTTTCTACTCTGTGGACTTTGTTTTAAAAATCCAAGGCTTGGTTGAATTCAACCGTTTGAGCTGCTTTTTTGGTCCCAAAAATAGCCATTTTTAAGACTGGCCTGAATTCCTTTCTCACCAACAGCACACCCATGTCAACCAGACAGAATGAGGCATGTATTCTGTGATGACTATAATTTTTTTTTCTTCATAAGCCTAATTAGTCAGTAAAAGAATTGAATTAACTTTGACCTCATTAGTAATTTATCCTAGCCAGAAAATAAAAAACAATAATAATGAGCTACATAGTGGGAAAAGAACCGGGCAAGGAGTCAAATTCTTTGCATGAGTCCTCTTACCTCTTTTCCACTACCTATCATATATTCAAATCAGTGAACTTCCTGGGGTTTTATTTTACTCAGCTTTGAGAGTTGTAGTCCATTGAGCACTTTGACCCAAAGCTCTTAAATTCCTTTTTAGTGTTATACCACTGACAGTGCCCTACATACATGGGTAGAACTGTCTTTAAGTTTATCCTTGAAATGTAATTAGCATCACTTGCTTTTGTATAAATGTAGATTGTGTAAACAAGTTTAAAGACTCAGTCTTTAGCAGATTACTTATGATTCATTAATATCATAAAACACTGAAATGGAAAATATTTTTATTACTGGACAAAAACAGATTCAATCTTACTTTTCCTAACAAAGTTTACTTGAATGTCGTGTGATGAGTTTAAAGACACTGTGGGTGTTTCTCTTGCCTTAAAATTTAGGATATTTTTCTTTGTTTAGACATTGACTACCAACTCATATTAAATCCATACCTTTGTTTTGAATTTAATCTATAGTTCCGTGTTATAGTCTTCCTGTAACGAAAGATTTAACTGTGAGATAGGTTAACTATCTCATTTGGATTGCTACCTTATTTTTATGGGTATTACATTGGGAGGGATTCAGCACCTCTAAAGAACAAGGTGGAACATGGCTCTGTTGGACTGTGCTACCTGGCCAGATTTCCCAGTGATATATCATTCTCTGGATTAGGTGGAAAAGGAACTAATCCATTGATTATTTTACTAGAATGTTTCTGGTACCCTTGGATCTTGGTTTTTATTATCCTATATGCCTTATAAAGCATGCTTAATGGATGTGCCTCAAGGGAAAGAGAAAACAATCTTAACTGATTATGTTTTGCATAGCTCTCCCTGATACCACATGCTGTAGGCCGAGTAGCCAAAAGTGTAGATAGACATGTATTACTACCGCATTTACAGAGGACTCAGCTTACAGGGGGAAGAAAAAAAAAGGTTGTTCTGTGACATCCCAAAACTATTAAGGATTTTTTTTTTCACTTTTGTTCTCTTAAGTAAAAGCTTCTGCCCATAACCATGCTCAAATAAAGCAAACCCCACTTAAAGTAAAATAAAGTGTGTTTTTATTTTCAATCTCCTGTCTGGGTCTTTATAAAAATAGATCCACTATAAACTGGAATCAGCTATTGAAGATGTGCGACCAATTTTGTAAAGTCTTGAACTTGTGTCTCTCATCAAAGCCACCTTTTCTTTCTTGTCCTGCCAAGATTTTTCCATTCACTGTCAGGCATGTTTTCTGTGTGTGTATATTACATCACCCCCATGTGCCCTTTCTGTCTTTTGTTCTGTCTAACCAGTTTTTATCAAAACTTGAAAGAATCAAAGGTATAAACTCCTGAGGTATCAAAAATACAGTTTATGTCTGATTTTTGAAGTACCATTAAAACAATACTTATAGCTAATTATTTTCTACTGTTAAATATTTATGTTCCTTAAGCACTAAACAATATTTAATAATGCATTTTGGTTTGTTTCAAAAATTTCATTCAGACTTTACATGTGTGCATCTATGCATTCTAACAATTTTATGTGTATAATTTGTCCTAATCCTACAGAAACTGAAAATAGTGTATTACCTAAATGCCGTATAGTCTTAATACACTTTTCAAAAGTTTTAATATACTGTGGATTGAAGCTATATCCCACCACATCCACAATCTGTAACTATATTTAAGTGCATACAGCATTCCTATATAAGGTCATGCATTAAAAATTGCATTTTAGGAACATATGGAGTAAATATGTGTCCTCTCTTTACTAACCCTAAATGATAAGCCTTAGGAAACTGTTATTTGTCAGTGCTATAAAGCAGATTGTTGCCCAGTGGTTTCAATTATCATCAAAGGATTCTTCACAGGCAGTAATAGTTACATCAAAACCTGAAATTTATTATTCAGGTTCTGCACTGAAGTCTTCACAGTGATTATGTTCCTTTCAACAGAATGCATTTTATGCTGACTTCTCACATTCCTTTTCATCTTTTTATTATTTCCCTAGAATGGCCACCAAGTTAATACGGCTAGTTAATGACAAGAAAAGATATGAGCTGGTTGGTGGCGGCCCCAAGCGGCTGGGACGAGATGTGGAAATGGAAGAAATGATTGAACAGCTGCAAGAGAAAGTTCATGAGCTTGAAAGACAAAATGAAGCCCTCAAAAACAGACTAATATCAGCCAAACAGCAATTTCAAATCCAGAGTTACAGGCAAACTCCATACAATTACGTACAATCTCGCATTAACACTGGGCGTAGAAAAGTGAATGAAAATGCAAGCTTACAGGAATGTTCCAAAAAAGGTAAAACGAGGCTTACATCAAATCTTAAACTTTTGTCTTCTATACTTCCACACTGATACACAGTTTTCTTTCAATAATTTTCATGTTTTAAGTGTCCTCAAAACAATAGAAAAAAATTGTTTTTTGGCTTGCTTTTTGACAAAATCATAATATTGTCCTGAAGATCATTTTATTTAATAATCACTAGATTGAGCTGGGAATCTGTCAGAAGAGTGGAGTGCCTGCCTAACATGTTTGAGACCCTGTGTTCAGTCCCCAGTGTTGAAAAAAGAAAAGATCACTAGCTTGTTCTCAAATTTGTTTAGTAAAACATTCAACATAACTATTCATGCTAATACAAAATGTGCAAAATTAAGAAAAATTTGAGCTGAGCTGAATTTGAGTTAGTTTTTATATTACAGATGGAAATCATGTTGATTCAGGCAAGGCAAGAGACCATCTAGTTTGTCCACATATGATCACACCTATTTTGAAAGATCATATTTAAGTTCTTCACTCAGACTTTTATAAAATTTCAAAATCGTTGAAATATTCCCCATTGTGTGGAAATAGCATGGCAATGGGATGTGCATATAACCAGAGGTTTAAAAAGTTGGATTCTTCCTCTTGCACTTAACACCTAGTGTTCTTGGACAAGTCACCCAATTATTCTGAACTTGTGTTATCCACACATACAAAAAAATATTGAAGCAAGTCACCAAAAGTTTTCTTCATAGTTCAATCACTTTCTTCATTTTGAAAACATATACCTACAACCTATCCCAATTACAAAGCAATTGAATTGCACAGAAAGGACTCTATCAAACCTAATTATTTCTAATAAAAATTCTCAGTTCTTTCTACCCACAGACCAACCTTATTATACTGGAACTAAAAGTAAATATTTTTAAGTTTTGAAATTTTCAACTAGTCGAAAAGTAAAATGTTAGCTCTAATTGATTTTTGTTTGGAATATGCTTCATGTAAAGATCAAACACCTTTAGAAATATAAAACAAAATCATGTAAAACATTCGTTTCAATTCATTGAGAAAGAAAAAGATACCATATGAACAGGAGAAAAATTTGTTTTTGTTTTCTCTCCAAACTGTTAACGCTATCTGTTCCCTAGATAGAGATCCTTTGAAGTCAATAAGGCCTCCACACAGGCAGAAGGCAGCTGCAGGATGAAAGGGCTTGACTGTTCCTAGCTATATGGGATTGCAGTAGACTGTGAATATAACCAAAGTAAGCATAATGAAATATAAATCAGAAAATACATTCTGCCATTAACTAACTTTTTTAATATGGAAGAGAGCATTTGACCTCTCAACCTCATTTTCCCCATTTATAAAATCAAGTAGTAGCAGATAAGACATCAGGATATTATATCTCCACAATAATGTATTTTGAGTCTTATAAAACAGTTATTCTCTCTGAACCTTAGTTTTGCCATCTGAGAATATAAGTGTACACTGAGACCTACAAAGTCTTTTATACTGAATAAAAATAATGCCTAAATTTTAGACTAAAATGATAAACTAATCTAGTGTATCAATTATTATTTAAGTAGAAAAGATCTGTAGGTTCTCCCTATAGTTAAAAAGCCACAGAGCAGTAATCTTTAAACACATGACTGTACAGCGGGGCATAATAGTACATACCTATACTCCAAGCATTCTTGGAAGGTGAGGCAGGGGAATCATAAGTTTGAGCCCAGCCTGTGCAACTTAGTGAGACCCTGTATCAAAGTAAAAATTTTAGAAGTGTCTACAAAATTTAAATTTCTCCTTACTTTCATGTTCTTAGTGATTCATACCATGTGCACTTCACAGGTTCCAGAGCATAGAAGTTTCAGAAAGCTAAACAGTGTTGAAAACTTTCTTAATCAGTGTTTTTCAGAGTGCATCTGAGCAAGATTACCAAAGATGACATCCAAGTAATCTTACTAGACTCTTCAGGACTGCCCTTGAGGCTGGGACTTAGACTAGATTTGCCAAAGGCAGCGTTTACCCACAAACTGCTGCAGAGATACTGCCTTTTTCTGTTTGTTCCATGGGATAAAGAATGGAAAGCACTGGCTTAGGTGTGACCGATGTTACATAAACAAAGTTTCTATTGTTAACCAGTGGAACAAAGACTTTTGCAAAGTGCGTACACTTTAAAATGTAATCACTAGCAAATTGCCGTAAAAGTAGGTTTTAAGATATGTCTTGAGTACTTTTTAATTCTGCTACTATTAGATTTTCTTAATAATTGGCATTGCTTCCAGAACAATGTAATTGGCCAATTCTAATGCGTGAACTATGTGAACATGTTAGGCAGAGCCTTTTCTATCCTTTAATGGAGACTGCAGCAGTAGATATTCTACATATTAGAAAGCGTTATAAATAATTCTATTATTCTAATTAAAGTTCTTATTTTTAACAATATATACCTCAAAACAT
Source organism: Dolichotis patagonum (assembly GCA_004027295.1). Lineage (NCBI taxonomy): Eukaryota > Metazoa > Chordata > Mammalia > Rodentia > Caviidae > Dolichotis > Dolichotis patagonum. Next base: position 24,921 of record PVJX010003931.1, read on the forward strand.
TTTGTCCTATATGGTAAATACAATTTTACCTGTTAATTTAAAAAATATAATTCTCACTTTTAAAGTTTTTCTAAAGATAAAGAACCTATTATATACTTTCTTGAGCTATTCTCCATTTAAAAACATGGCATATATCATAGTTTACCTTAAACTACAATCATTCCAATTTTCTACAGATATAAAATAGTTTACATAAGTTAAAGGTATGTTTCATTCTTAATAGCGGGACTATCCTTATAAAATCACATATTTTTCTTTTTCTTTTTTTTTTAAGAGACAGAGTCTCATTTTGCCCAGCCTTGCTTCAAACTCCTGAACTCAAGCAATCTTCCTGCCTCAACCTCCCAAAAAGCTGGGACTACAGGTGCATGCCACCATGCCCAACACATATAACTTTTTATAATGAAAATTATATTGTAATCTCATCAGGGAGCTGTTTTATTTAAAGGAATTCTATAATTCACCTTTGGTTAGATACAGATTTTATCACTGAGGTGGAGTAGCAAAACAGGAAACATTTTGACTTAAACATGCAGGGTCAAGGAATATGAATAGTTAATTATAAAATTTAAAAATTATCAGAAACAAAAGGTAAAGATTTTGAACACTTTGTTCATCGTACTTCAGTTTACATTGTAAAGGCCTAAATTAAAGACTGTACTTCTTTCAGAATTACTACAGTCCTAAATCTTGTGTTGAGTCCAGTATTTCTAGGAAATTTGGGTTTATATAAAATTTGTTACATGGGCAATATGTGTTACTGCATTTTATTTAATATCAACTGATGACTAAGATCTAGTGTTCCTGGAGGCAGTGTATTTCTAATTCTCTGCACTACAGAGCACATATGTCTTAGAAATTATTAAGAAATTTTATTGTATTGTAAATATCCATAAGATAGGAAATCAAGGATCTTTTCCAACTTCACTTTTGTAATCATATTTTATTACTTATCTTTAGGTATAAGATTCCAAGATGTAGATGTAGCAGAAACCGTTCAACCCATCCTTACAAAATATGGCAATAGTTTACTTGAAGAAGCCACAGGAGAAATAAGAAATTTGTATGTATTCCTTTCCATGGTCATTTTAGAACTTTGTTTATTGATTATGTCTTGTTTTAATCTCCCCCTTTCCTTCATTGTAAACAAAATTTAACTATGTATAAATAATTTGCTTTACTAAAATACAGAGCTAGTTCTGTAGGGTAATAACAAGTATTACATGACATGTTTTTACTAAAATAAAGGAAGTGAATAGCTTATCCCATGGCATAGATGGAAGGATTTATAGACTTAGCCGCTTTATTATAATTTTACCCCAAAGAAAAGACATAAAGTCAAATTACTTAGCGTAGGATAAGCTTTAGAAGCAACATTTTCATTCCCAGAAAGTTACAAGTAATTTTTTTGAAGAATCTGAATCAATGAATCCTTTTCATAGTTTTTTTTTTTTAAAGAGGAGTGGCTTATCAGATGCATATGGATTTCAGATTTTGTTTCCCCGTTGATTTTACAGTACTGTATTCTTCATAATATCATGGTTTCAAAAAAGTTACTTCTGCAACATTTAACTTTCTTTTTCAGTTAATCAAAGCCTCATGGTTTCAGGGTCTGTGAGTCACGAAAAGATAAGGTTCCACCTTACCTATAGGCCTTCACCTGGATCATCACAAAGCAACAACATTGAATGAGGAAAGAGAACATGACACAAAGAGTTATCATACTTTAGATAGTTGCTTTAGAATAATATGGGCTCAAAATGTTTCCTTTTCAGTATTTTAAATATCAGTTACAGTAATGATTAGCTTGCAAGAAAATAAAAGACTAGACATAATCTTTTTACCTGATCATCAGCATAAAACCAGGGTTCACACCAGTTGCCTGAGTCTCATTGCACTGTGCTACCACCAGACATGGAAGAGATAAACACATGCCAGAGATCAGTAAGTTCATGTTTGGCAAATGTCCTGCCTTCTCCCTCTGAAATGTTAATTTGGGTATTATAGGCAGATGTGCTTATACTGTTTGAGAACAAAGGCATATGCATTATCTGAAGACCAGATTGTAGAGTACACAATTAGGTGATCAATACTTGCTGCATTGAAGTGAACCAAAGATCAATCCATTACCTTGTGAATTATCTTGGAAAAAGTAATATCTTGAATTGTTCCATATGTAGTTCCAAATTGTCAGATTCAAACTGGTACGATTTCACTATAGGTGCTGTTTCATTATGTGCAGGGACAGTAAATAATTTTGAATTTTTGCTTGCTCTTTATTATGAAGAACTATCTTCACACTGATCTTAACTACCACAAATATTTGCTCAAACTACAAATTCTTATAAAGACTCTTGATTTCAGAGAAAATGTTATTCAGTCACAGAAAGCCCAGATAGAAGAATTAGAGCATGTGGCCGATATCCTGAAAACTCAGTTGAAGAGAAAAGAAAATGAAATTGAATTATCTCTTCTTCAGATTCGAGAACAACAAGCTACAGATCAAAGGTTTGTTAAAACAGAACAATCACTTTGATAAGGTAAAAATTAGTTTAAAGTAGTTTATCATGTGCCAAGAAAAGATAAGATTATCTAATCTATTTAAAAATCATGTTTTTCTTTGGCATTCTTCATACAGGGCACTTGAAACCTACTGCTACTAGCAACTGCTGTGTAAGGCAGTTTTCTCTAATCTGCCCTCAAATTGAATGTTTAAGCAGCTTCTGATGGCTGGAAACACCCTCATCTTGTTTCTTTTGTTATTTGTCCCATTTGCCACAACTGCAAGAAGTTGATATCAATTTATTATAGCTACTGAGAGAAGTATTGTTACAAGAACTCAACTGTTGGCCTACTTTCTGTATAAGGCAACCTTATATAAGGCTTTTTCAACCTTAAAAAGTACTAAATTACTAATAAGGTGGCAGTTTGTGGTCCTAAAAAGATGTTGTGTCTCCTAATACTCAAAATTTTCATTAAGATACATTGTTGTTGTGGATTATAGTGACATTGATAATAGTTTCCTTGCCACCTTTGTATCTTTGATATTTTACACAGTGTAATATTTTTCATTCATATCCTTTTTTGTCATGTTTATTCTTTCTTGAATTTTCTTCATGCTTGTATAGCTTATTCCTTTTTTGTCTTTTTTTTTTTTTTTGGTCATTATTTATTTGGGGGGGTTGGTATTATTTACTTATTTATTCCTTCTTCATTCCTTTCTTTTTTCCAATACTAGGGATTAAACTTGGCCTCATGTATTTTAGGCACATGCTTCCCCCTAAGTCATATCCCTTTTTCCCATTTTTTCCCTGTTTTTGGGGTTTGGTTTGCTTTTTGGTTGGTTGGTTGGTTGGTTGTTTGTTTTTCTGTTTTATACCTAGCATACTCAAAACTTGAGAAGGTAGTACATATTGAACCATGTACCCATCTTCTAGCTTTAATAACTAGTAACACCTTACCAATCTTTTATTTCTTCTATCCTTTCACCTTTGTTGTCTTCAATTACGATAATTATCCCCAGCCAGATAGCCTGTCTCTGATAAATACTTCAGTATGAGTCTCTGTCTGATAAAGAATTTTTGTAATATAGCTACTGTGCCACTATAACATCTAACAAAATTCATGCACATTCTTTGATACCTTCTAACAACAAGTTTATATTCAAATTTTCCTGAAGATAGCTTTGTTTTTTGTTGTTTTGTTTTTTTGTACTGGGGATCAAACTCACAACCTTGTGCTTGATAGGCAGGTGCTTATGCCACTGAGCTAAATCCCCAGCCTGAAAATAGCTTTCAAGAATCCAAATAATAATCCAAATAAGGCCTACACATTGCATTTGGTTAGTGTTTCTCTTGCCTCCTACATTTCTTAATTTTTTAAAAATCAGATGTAGTTCTTTTATTTATTTTTCCCCTTTCCAATTATATAATGCATCTGTGACCAAGATCTGTCATATAGAAAGACCAAGTAAGGTTGCCTAGCTGTTCAGCCTCAGAGTTTAACACTCTCAAAACAAACATGGTAATATATGTAGAAGCTAAGAAAAGTTACATAATCTGAAACTTCTTTTTTAAAAAAGGTGGACTAAAATACATGAGAAATCTTTATATGTAAACCCTTAAAAGATTAGTATAACTTCTAATATCTGTTTCTAAAAAGGTATGCGTAAAAACTAATTACATAAAGAAATTCTAATACAGTATCTAATAATATTATATGCCCCAAAAGGTACAGGGTAAAAGAAACATGAATATTTTTAAGAATTATATTGAAATAAGGGGATTTAATTTGAAATCTGGCTTTAAACCAGCTCAAATACTTAAGAGTTAGCCATGTTCCCTTAGGAAGAACTGATTTAGTCTCAGCCTTCTTGGAAAATCAAGAAATTGTTCCTTATAAGGAACCGTGCCAAAGGACCAAACTCCAACACTGAACATGGTGATCTTAGTCTAATTGCCAACAGCCATATTTAAGACCTTATCTAAATATAAAAATTCACATAGGCCAAGCTCAAGTTGGGTATCATCCCTATCAACCTCATTAAATCATTTAGTTCTCAGGGACTGCTTTCCCTATTATATTTCTCAAGTTTCCAGACAGTAAGATAGACTGTGTATGTTAACTATTTCCTTTCCAACATGGACATGGTTATCTTGGAGCTACATTTAGTGTTAATTGAAAAGGAGATCTAAAAGTCTTTCAATCCTAGCACAAGAGCAACAGCTGAAAGAGAGTGATAGACAAGAACACATACTTTGCTGCTATGAATATTGTTAATATACATATAGAAGAATTTAACCTTAAAAACTAAACTAACGCCTATGTTTTCACATACACAAAGAAAAACAAGCAGTCTTTTTGTGACATCAAGAATTAGAAGCAGAAACAAAGAAGTAGTATAGGTAGAAGAACTTTTGTTACATAGGCCAAAAAAGTAAACACTTTGTACCTAACTTCACTGATTTTATAAAAGTAAAAATTTACATGTTACTGGCTTAGGAGTAAGGATGCCTATAGAGAAAAGCGTATTGTTTTTTGAAATAGTTTTTGAAATTGAAAAAATAACTTACAATAAGGCCTCCCAGTCTTTTTTAAAAGTATGTTTATACACAATTCAAAATTTTATGTAGTACAGCAATTTTTTGAGACTAATGGAAAAACTTGAAAAAATGTTTGGGAGAATATAAAACTTGGTGTAATTTACTGTAGAGAAAAATCACAAAATGGAAAACATATTTAAACTTCTCTTTCACGGATACATTATTTCAGATTTGAAATTCTAGAAGTCTGATCTGGATGTTGGACCCCTTGTTCTCAAACATGAACCTAACATAGTTGTAATCTTCAGAGTGGCAGCGCTTGATATTTATGGCAAAGAGCCTTTTCATAGAATATTACAGAAACTCTTCATAGTATGTATTTAATAGACCAGTTTGGTTTGGCATCAGCTTGACATAAACTTTTGGTTATCCAAAGCCCTTAGTTGCTTTGAAGTAAAAGCCCAGTGCTGCTCTTTATTATTAAAATCATGTTTTTTCCTGTTGTTGTGGTCTGTTTTGGAAGACTGAGTTGTGATTTTTGCATATGTTCTACATAATGCCTCATTAGCAAAAAATCTTGTATCATTTACAAGTAGCCTGAATGTCTGTGTTGTTTTGAACAAAAATCCATATTAAAATTTAAACAATATAAAAATGCACATTTTCTGCTTATTAAAAAGGCTGTCTTAAATTAAATGCAAAGCAGTAACCAGTGAACACATGTACGTGAACATTAAAATCAGGATGATTTTACCTTTTATTGACTTTTTCAACTCCGAAAATATTTATACTCTTACCAAATGTGAAACTTTAATGTTTGTGCAAGTGTTTTTTTAAATAAATGTTAGAGTGTTTACTTTCTTAATTAAAAATCATGTAAGTGCCATAATGTCCCAGTGGAGGAAATTTAACCCATATATATTTCAGACACTCTGACTTGCCCTTTTCTCCTTGGCAGACAGTGAACTGTCAAGTATTACAACTCAGAGGCCTTTTGCAGCCATGCATTATAAGAAACAGCTTGGCCTGAGGGGCTCTCTGTTTCCCCTTTGCACAGAAACAGGATTACTTCCTTGTATTCTTAAGTTCTTCCTCAGCTTTTCATTTTGGAAAAGATCAAACCTACAAGAAAGTGGAAAGAATAGTAGAAGGACCTCTCACATACCTCGCATCCCTCCAGCACATCTGCATGTGGCTCAGCAAGCAGCCTGTATCTGTGTTCTGCATGCTCATGCCCTAGCCCTTCTTCCTCTCCTCCCGTCCTCTCCCTGCTCTCTGCTCCCTCTCTTACCTTTACCCTCCTCTCTTCTTTCTTGTCTTCCCTTTGGTTGCCTCTCTTCTTTTCTTCCCTCCCTTTTTTCCCTCTCCCATTTAAGTACCCGTGTTACTTTACCCTCTGTACATTATGAGTACCCTCAAGGAACAAGGGCATCCTATTTTGTAACAGCTATTCAGATCATTTAACATTGAACAGTGCAGTAGCATTGTCTAACACACAATCTATATCCAAATTTCCCCTATTGTTTAATAATGTCCTTTATAGCAATTTTTTTCTTTTAGTAACATCTTTTAGTTTTGAGTTAGGATGCACTGAGGTACATGCGTCACATTAAATTTCGAGTCTTTTACTTTTCCTTTATTCTACAGTGGTTCCCCACACTTTTCTAGTACATTGACAGTTGTTTGCAGAATGCCCCTCAATTTGGATTTGCCTGATTGCCCAGCCCTCTAATTTAGAGGGCACATCTGGTTCTCTGATGGAAGGATAACTGGGGCGAGGGATAGCCATGCAAACATTATTACACAGGAGAGTGATCTGTCATTTTTAAAAAATATATTCAACAAACTCTTACTGTTGCTTTGAATATCCTAGAATTTGTCCAGTGAAAACTATTGTACCCCCATACCATTTATTTCATCTCTATGTTTTTTTGTTATTCATAAAATCTAAGATTTTTCTGGAAAGTAGCTTGATATATTTTGCCAACATTTTTGTAAGCTGCAAAAATTGTCACAATTCTTAGTAAATAGTTTTTACTGTGTATGTTTGTGGAGGGAATATTAAAACTTAGGAACATCTTAAAAGAAGGAAGCCACTTAAAAAGAATGAGAAGGATTTCTTAAAAGTAGATTTGAGTGTTGCCTCCATCACTTAAGACCAAATTCTTTATTCTGTGAAGCTCAGTTAACAGCCTGAACTGTAAAGTGAATACATTGACATGGGTGAATGATTCTCTGCTCTGTAAACAAGTCAGTTTCTATCGAGGAGAACCTGGTGCTTCTGAAAGATTTTGCCTACTCAGTAATCTATATATCTTAATTAATTTTTCATTTTGTATGCATCAAAAATTAAATTATACCAATCATTCCATCTGATAATATTAAATAATCCTTTGGTTCACTTTTTGCAACTTAATTGCTGATAAATCTACATTTCCCATTGGTCTTTTTGAAATATTGACTAACAGTTCCAGATTCCCATTCCCATTGCTGTAAATCTCTAGTTGAAATACATTGAACTTTATCCTAAACATATTCATCTTAAGAACGGAGCAAGGATTTGGGTTACACCCATCCCCAACCAGTCTTTGAGAATGTCCTCTCCATTTTCATATGTGGGTGATTATATGCATATAATCACTCCATTCCAGTGAGTGGTGGCAGAGTAAAGCTATGATGCCAAGGCAAAGAAACACACAAGACAAATGTTTTCCTATTTTAAATCAAGCCCTGTTTTAACCTATGATCTCAAGTAACAGTTTCAAGCAAAACTGTTAACGTTTCAAATAAATTCCTTGGCTATCTTAGTGAAGCTTACTCCACTCATTTTCATGTCAGCCTGCTGTAGTCCTATTTATAAGTAGCACCTTTGCAAGTGACATCGTATGTATCTCTAGTAAGAGCTATGAATGACCGAAACTTCTGTCAACAGTACACTTACTCTGCCACTGTTTAAAAAAAATGAAAACTAATTTTTTAACCCTGATTTTGTTTATAGCTGTATCCTCTAGATTTAGTTGAACCTAAAACTGTTGTTTAAAAAGATCCTCTGTATTAATATTTGACCTAAGTACTTCCAAGAATCTCATAGCCTAGCTTGGGTTTTAGAGCCTGTTCTTCTAAATGGTATTAAATACGATAATACTTAAGTCTCAAAAAACCAAGACATTTTTGTTTTGTTTTGCTTTGCTTTGTTTAGCTTTTACACTCTTTATTGAACCAAAGAATGAAAGGTTGGTATGGATAGAGGAAAGGAGTTGAGTGCCTGGGGAATGAAATATATGAAACTTTCACTGAAGCAAAGATTTTTGCTGCTTAAGCTTTCATATTAGACGATACATTACATAGCTCCACTAAAATTTTTTCCTTCTCCAATGTATCTGAGGTTTTAGGTTTCTGGATTTATTATGGCACCCAGTAGCAAAGCTGGAGTCAAGTGTTTTCAAGGCTTCCATTAGAAATTCCTTTTTCTGAGTTTATTGCTTGACCTGTTTCAAATTATGTGAGAGAAACTTGGCACACAGTATTTTGAGCTGGATTACTTTTTTTGACCTAAAATATAATTTATTTCAGTTTGTTTTGAATCTAGAGATGGGCCAACAGCTCTTCTCATAATTTGAGAAGATTTGAGTATAATTATGAATCATGTGTCTATAAAAAGAAAAAAGTGAAAAAGAAAAAAAGAAACTTCATTTTTTAACTTAATCATTTATGATTTTTCAAAACCCTTGAAAATTTTGAGAAGCTTGTTTTTTCAAAGCACTTAATTATTGTGTTTGATAGCTGTCTGCAGATGATTTCACTATGTGCAGTGTAGCCTGAACAAATTGGTACATGACTGTCAAGAGTTCATTGGACTCTTTACCTTCCATTGCTCCATTAGAATTTCTTCATCTTGAATGTTTGGTGTTCCTATCAGAGCCTGTGGAAGAAGAAAGAAAAACATTATGTGCAGGTCACTTAAAATATTATGCATAATAGCCCTACATCTCCTCTTCACAGGAGGCAACCTGAGGCCTTGCTCAACAGGCTTCAAAATCTGTAACTGGGCACTTAGCAATCACTCTAGCTCCTGCTTTCCTATCATTCGTCTCATACTTCTTGTCATCTTTTTTGTGACATCTCCTTCCCTCTTTCTTTTTCCCTGTTTTACACTGTTACTCTTTGCTCGTTTTTCATCTGTGTAACAATATTGAATGATTGTCAGGTTTGAGATAATTTGATTGTTCATCTTCATAGAGACCAGATATTACCGATTTGAACATACATGTATTTTATATATCTCTGACTAGCACTTTTAGTTTAACAAGTTATCTTTCTCCCTCTTCGTTGTTATCCTCAAAAAAAAATACAAAGTTATAATAGTAACTGTTATAATAGTAACCCCTCAAACTGATACTTAAAAATAATTATTAAAGACTTGCAGGTTTTACATTGTCCAAAAATGGGTGTATTGTGTGGCAAACTAACTTTTTATTTAAAGTACCACATTATTGCTGTTGTCTAAATACTATCTGTGTCCACTGTTGGGCATCATTAGTATAAAATGTTCTGTAGCTTTTCTTACCAGTATTATAATGAATCTAAACTCCAAAGAATTTAGGGAAATATTCCATAAAGCATAAATAAATTAAAAAACTGAACTTTTTTTTGATTATGCTTCCTCTCTTTTGCCTTATGAAGAAAACTAAATTAAAATCTTTCTATGAGCTTACATGGATGAATGAGTTGAAATTTTAATTATTCCTAACAATTAAGCAATATTTTTCAAATATATATGGTTCTTCTTGGAAATGTATTAATCTGTTTTAAAGTAAAATATAAGAAACACTGCCTAGCATGCATAAGGCCCTGGGTTTTTAATCCCCCACACCACCAGGGAAAAAAATCCACAACAACATAAAATATAAGGAAACATTTTAGATTATTTGAAACATATTCTATATTCCCACATCAATAAATGTTATTCACTATCAATAAATAGTAGTCACTACTGAACCAAATAATTCGAGGGAAAATCGGTAAATTATATTTTGGCCTCTAAATATGAAAAAGATGAGTGTTTTCTTTTTATTTTATTTAAAATTTTCTTCATATTATAAATATATAGGTATATATTGGTGGATACAGTAATATGGAGGTAATACAGAGAGGAATAACAGTGAGCATACTGTCAAATGTGTACCCAGAACTGCTAGATAACATGTTTTAGACTCATAATTATTTTAACATTGTGTTAAGACTGTACCCTGGGCAAGATCCAGACTCTTGGACTTGTTTATCTTCTGTGTGCGGACAACTAACTGTCCAATGCCAAAATCCGATGAACTTTCAAATATCAAAGAGGAAAATTAAGTATTTCAAGTCTTCAGCTGGTTTACAGATGTGTGAGCTTTGTAGTCCATTTTCTGGTTTCAGTAGGGCATTGTGACAATTTTTCCAATATGTGTGTACTAGATAAGTTTTGAAAGTAAAATCACTTACTTTAATACTGAAATAATTTTCTGAATTTAAAAATTTTACATTGATTTTTCCTTTAAAAATGGAGCCTAAAACCAAGCTTCATAATTTTAAAAATATTTTTAAATGTAAAACATATTGTCAAGAAACCATTTTCTGTCAGAAAAATAAATGCCTTTTCAAACAGGTATTCATTTAGATCTGTGATTAACCTTTAACAAGATCTTCCTGTTATATTCTACATTTGCTTTAATCTCAGTAGGAAAAAATACAAAATAGTATTGCAGCATATAGGGTTTCTACATACCCCGTGGACATCCAGTAATCTCTTACAGCCAAACGCACATCTGCAGCATATTTACATGCCAGCTTTGGACATTATTAGTATAAAACGCTAAGTCACTTTTTTGGAAATATTGTGAAAAGTTTGAACTCCAAGAGGAAACTCCAATAAATGATAATCTTATGATACCATTTGCTTTGAGGGAGTTTATGAAGATAAATGCCTGTATTGCATATTTCTCCTTTAGGAAAGAGTAGCAGGATAGTGCTCCTTAAAATAAATGTCAGGTTTGGTGGTGAAACTATTACTATGCTAAAAACTGATCTTTCAGGGCACTCTAAAATGATTTTAAATCCATATTATCAGTTGTTGTACAGTAACATCGTCAACAAGTCTGGGGCCTCCTTTCAAATTCTGAGTTTGTTTATGAGAGTTCACAAATGTTTATTGGTTCATTTTTAAATAATCTAAAAACTATGGTGACTGATACACAAATGTATAAATATTTTCTAAGTAACATTAATTGAAACAGTGATTCCAATCAGTTTTTTTCTTTCAACATACTTTTTTGCTTTTTCTTAAATTTTAATGCTTTTTCTTAAATTTCGAAGGTCAAATATTCGAGACAATGTAGAAATGATTAGACTTCATAAACAACTGGTGGAAAAAAGCAATGCTCTTTCAGTAATGGAAGGAAAATTTATTCAGCTTCAAGAGGTACTGTGATTTTTCTATTATGACACTTAGTTGCAAAGTATTCAAAAATATTGTTCTAGTTGTGTTTTAAAGTAGAACAGTGGTCATAACACTAAAAAGTGATTTTTAAAGATTGCTTTTTAAAATTTGCAAATGTGTATAATTTCTCTTTGTATATTGTTATAAAAAACTTTATTGCTGAAGAAATAACCACTTAGACTTTTTATAAATGTCTTAACATTTATCATAAATCATTTCATGCCACGAATTTTATTTTTAATCCTTTTCTCTGAGTCATTATGGGCTCATAGCACTGAAAATTTTACTATATTTCTATACATCTTCAACTCTTTAAGAATTTACAAAATACTGAAATTAGACCAGAAATATGAATTGGTTGTAATCATGCTGTTAAACCTTTCTTTGATATGGATTTGGTTTGATTTGATTTGGTTGGTCACCACCATTATCAGAAAATATGGGAGTGCCTGTGATGTCCATTGTGAGTGTGTTTATTTTAAACCTTAGCAATTCAGTTTGACAGTACTTAGGTTTCTTTATGCCCATAGTTGTTTTAACAATGACTGTGGCCCACAAGAATGTGCCATCAGAGGGTTTCTACTTATTGGCATGGCATAATTAACATAGATTCTGGAATTAATGAACTCCAAAACATTCCAGATGAACAGAATTTATATTAAGCAGTACTTTCTTTGAAGTACTGAGACAAGGAAACTAGTAAATTGGTGTAAAGCATAGGGTCATCTGAAGCCCCAATTCACTACTGAATTAAGTAGTAAAATATTTTCATCCATACTCTGGTTAGTGTTTTCCATTCTGTGGGAATCTCCTTGAATGCCAGCTAATAATTACTATTCCTGTATATTTGCCAGTTTGTATGTAAGGAGACAAGTTAACAAGAGGGAATAACAGCACTATCTGAAGATAGATAGAAGGGGGGCTTAAAAATATATGGAGTTAAAAGCAATTTCTAAAATGAGAAATTAAGAAAAGAATTGAAAATGATTTTGCTTTCTCTTACCATTTTGACTATTTTGATTTCCATTCAACAGTAACCCCAGGTATTTATTTAAATACTAACAATAACAAGTATCTGCTCTCTTGGAAAATAACAAAGATTTGAAATGTCAAGGCCAATAGCCTCAATAAAGTGGGAAGCCCAAAGAAAACAGACTAATGATACCAAGATTAATGAAAATTAACCGAGATAGCCAAACACTCATGTTTTTTTTAAATGACCAAAGAAAGCCTCAATGGGCTTACATGACTTATATTAGAAAGTGGGGTATTACATGTTGTGATCATATGTTCTCTGTGAAAAGAGTTTAACATAATTATCTTTTATTAATAAAAGAGGTATATGACATTTAAGTTTATAAAATTGAACATGAAGTATGTTCATAAATAGCATAAAAAGTTAACTATCACACTGAATTGGAAATTTTCATTTCATCATATTAAAATTTAAGCTAACTCTCTGTGTCTGTTTATATGTTACCATTGCAAACCCTTGCAATTTGAGCATCAGTGGTCAGCAAGTGTAGGCAGCATGTATAATCACTGTAAATACAGTAAAAAGGAAAAAAATTGCATTGCTAATGCCAGTGTACTGACTGGTTATTATCGGTAAGTCACAACGTAGAAATAAATAAAGGACAAGAACATTTTGCCTTGCTTACATGTCTTTATGCTGAAATAACTATTTTCTTCCTCATGTCACACTTAGGTTAGGAGGATTTGCTTATTGTTTATGATGTGGAGAATAAGCTGTACAGTGTCACTTTGAGGAGTAAATTCATTGATAAAATTACAATAATGTATTTAAAGCACAATCCAAAAAAATGTTTAAATTTTTTTCTTTTTGATCTTTAGAAGCAAAGAACTCTCAGGATTAGCCATGATGCTTTGATGGCAAATGGAGATGAACTAAATATGCAACTTAAAGAGCAGCGTTTAAAATGCTGCAGTCTTGAGAAACAATTACATTCCATGACGTTTTCTGAGAGAAGAATAGAAGAGGTAAGCTCCCAAAGAGTTCAGAAATCTGTTGCATTAAAATGTCTCTATATTTTTGAAAAAGTAAAATAAAGATGTTTCAGATACTGTATTTATTTTTAAATTCTAGGCTACATATAAGGTGTTTAAGCACAGCAAAGCATACTATATAATACAGTATATGAATGACAAATCAGTGTTTAACAGCACTTGGAAATATGCTGAAATACACTGTTTACCTAAAGGATTAAAGATCTTCAAGTAAAATTAAAACATAACATCTGATACCAGCTTACCCACGGAACTTAACTTTCTTGACTTTGACAGTTTGTTAGTCATTTGAGATTCCAAAACAAAATTATAGGAATATATCTGCAAAATCAGCAATTTCATGAAATTAACTACTTTTTCCCCCATGAAGATGTTTGAAACTTTTCTGTTATTGGTACTACTTGTGTCTCCAACTAGTACAATCTTTTTCTGCAATCTCTTAAACTTGCTCTTAAGGAGAACAAATATGAAAGAAGATGCTTACAGTTGGTTTTGACCTTTGTAGAATCTTTTACAGCCTTTTATTATCATCAAAAAAGAATTTTTTGATGGCGATGAATTATAACAGTACTCCATATTTATGAATAAAACTTTAAAATATAGAAATATATTTTAGTCATAAGAACATACTTATTCAAGTTTATTTTTTAAAATATTCATTGGTTTAAAACAAGATATTTAATTTTGTTTATTCAGAAGATGCGCTAATGGCTATTTGTAAATTCCAAATAATAAAAGAAATTGTGTCTTCAGAGCAAATAGTAATTGACAGTTTATTTAAACCCTGCACTTAAGGAAGTTAATCCTTTTATTTTTATGGCCAATTGGAACTTAATACAAAATGAATATAATGATGAAATTCATCATCATAGAAAATAAAAATATTATGTTTTCCAGAATTTAACAGCAAGCTCTTAACACATTCTTTATTGAGTTCTGGCATATGTTGTCATAAAGTAGTGCCTATGTCTTTACAAAATTCAAACATGAATATTAATTTCATGTTTACTTAACAACTTGGAAAAAATTAATGCTGAATTAAATACAGACAATGTAAGTTGTCTAGTTAGCACCTGCAGTTTAGAAATCAAGACTGAAGCATGTTATCCTCCTCTCATATGGTATTTTTACTCCTCTTGGTTTTCTATAATAATCACCTAATGTGTACTTTTTTCATTTTAGCTGCAAGATAGAATTAATGATTTAGAAAAGGAACGGGAACTTTTAAAGGAAAACTATGATAAACTTTATAACAGGTAAATCATGATTCCATGTGTTCTTTGATTCTCTTGAACTCTTTCATATCAAAGCATTTGTTGTCATATAATACTGGTTAAAGAATTAGCAACAGTTGATAGCAAAAATATGTATACTTAGAAAAGAAGTTTTTTAAGGGCCTTGGTAACAAGTTTTTTAACTTATTACTCAGCAATAGTCTGTCACTACTCAGAAAACCATATTGTTTGTTGCCAGTGACAACCACTGTCATTTGTTGAACACAAAGTCAAGTGTCACGGACTCCACATTCAGTTTTATTAATTCTTCATGGAATGTAAATGCCCAGTTTATAGACAAACCAGAACTAAGTAACTTTGAGAGGTATTTTGTACTCTTAAAGATACAAAGTAATAGATCTTCCATTTGAACCTACATTGGTCTCTCCATTGAGCTGTTCAGCTTGTTAGCTGAGAATACTTGTCTTGGCAGAACTACAGGTGTTTACTTAACAGTTATCATTTTTCCTTAAAGGATAAACATAGACATCATAGCTCAAGATAAATTTTAAAAGACTAAATCTTTTAATCTGCTTCATAATTATGGTGTTTTAGAAGTTAATCCCATCTGGTAATGTTAGAAACAACATTCTCCTCCATAGCTAAGTTAAGTGACATACATATTTCTCTCTGCGTGTATGTAATTCTTAAAGTCTTTTTAGTTTATGATTCTGATAAACAGGTTTATGTGAAAGTAAATTTTATATGTATTTAAAACTATATGTATATTCAAAAGTTTCTATTAATCATTTATGGAAACCTTAGAAAACAGTGATCTGAGCTACCAATACATCTTTTACGTTTTAACAGTGTTTTATATTTTATAAATTAAATTTACATTTTTTAAATGATCACTCTATAATTTGAGAGAGTATGTGGATAGGCTTTTGTTTTGGTTTACTTTGAAAAGTTACTTAAATTAATGTTAGGCATTATTCTAGTGGTTTACATCACTTATGTCATTTACCTGTTAATGTTGCGTATCTCAGTACAGTGGCTCAGTGTATTAAGTGTTACCATAGATCATCAGTTAAAATAATACTCAGAGCCCATCAGCCAAGTGTGTGCTGACTAAAAAACTTTTATGTGGGATTTGCCATGACCTTTTCCACATCATTTGGCCCCAGGGTTTTATTCCAGGTTCTTTTTCATCAACTCTGATTAATTTTACCCAATTTACTTATTATACCTTCTGTTTTATATTTCATCACTGTAGAACAATACATAGGTGCATATTGGTGTATATCTAGGTATGTTTGAAATGTTAAATGTCATTATACAGTTTGCATAACCCTATTAGATGGCAGAAAAGATAATATTATTCCTCTGTTTTACAAATGAGAGAATTGAGACTCCAAAAATATGAAGAGACTAGTGTAGTCACACAGCATTGTGAGGCTGTATTATAGAATTGAAACATAATTCTTTTAACACTAAAATTTGAATGTTTTCCACTTTGTTTCACTCTCTCTTTTAATTGCATTGGAAAATTGTTATGTGAAAGGGAAATTTATGAAGTAATGGAATTGTCATACATTCAGAAATTCTCATGGATTTACATTTATCTAAAGCATCTTATAATTTCACATAATTTGACATAGTCTAAATAGAAGAAAAGAAATGCATTTGGCCATTACTTATAGATGTTCTTCTTTTCCTCAATGTAAGAATTATCTGAGCATACTTGCTTGGGACAAAAACCATCAAACTTAGCTGAGAATAATGCAAAAATGGAATTTTGACAGGCATATTTTTCTCATGTTTACTTAATCACCATAAAACTTTATCTTTCCATATTAGAAAATGATCTAAGAGTATAAATCTGGCTTTGAAAGGTTTTTTTTGTTAAAGTTTTATGCTTGAGCTACAGTTTTTCCCTGTCACACTAAAAACAGACTTCATTATGCTATTTACACTTCAGTTTTGTATAAGGTGTATGGAAATAAATATGTGTAATCAGTGTCAAAACATTTAATGTCAAAAAAATTGTCATTTAAGCTCAAAACCCAACAAGTACATGTGTATAGTAAATGGAACCACAGAATTCTCTAATATGATTTTTTAAGAATGTTTCCACAAGTACAGTTGGAAAAACTACAAAAATCAACACCATCTCTAAGATTCTTTACAGCTCCTTTGTTTCAGTGCACTGTTATTCATTATTACCAACAACTTATGTTCATCAAAAACTACATATACTCCTTGTTTGGTTAGTCATAATGATAACATGTTTTTAAAATGAGAGCATTTGTTTGCTGTTCAAAAATTGGCTATTTTTCAATAGAAAAATATGATTCACAGATTACATTCTCATCTTCCTTTCTCAAATGAAATGTTGAATGTGTTTATTACATGGCATGTGACATATTGGAGAATCATACGGTAAGATAAAACCCTCAAGTTAGTATTTGGTATGAGTCTTTTAGCATGCTAAAACATTTTTGAACAATGCCAAGAAATAAAGAAATTTTCAATTTAAAAGTTCAGAATAAATTTTTTACAATTGAATTTTTCTATTTGGTTGAGAGAAATTCTGTATTATTATGTAGTAAAGCTATATTCCATTTTTGAAATTTGGATAGTTTTAGGGCCATGTAACTAGTGAATGCAATGGTCTTTCAACTATAATGTATACAAATAACCTAGAAAACTCACTGAAATATAACTTTCACCACACCAGCACCTCTGCACACACACGCGCAGATACACACACACACACACACACACACTCCACTACCACCACTAGTCAGTTCCAGTTCAGTCAATTTAAAGTTGGGTCCAGAGAATCTGTTGGTGATTTGAAGTTACTAACTCCTTGGGAGACATTGACCTAATGCCTGTTTTTAAAGTTTTCATGTATTTCATGACAGTAACCTTTTTAAGAATTGGGTGGATCAAGTTTCTATGTTGTGATACATAGTCATCTAATATTCAAAATTTCAAAAACACTGCTGACCACCCATAGCCCTTCAGAGCTCTGTTTCTGTAAAGCAAACACCTGTCCCCTGCAATCTTCTTATATAAAGTACCTATGGATTTTTTATAGATGATTCAGAATTTATTCTTCCTCATCTCTCACATTAGGATTCCCTTGAGAGTTGGAATAAATGGAATTTCTTATCAGAAAAAAAAAGACCTGAGGTAGAAAGGGATTCTTTGGCTTCTATTTTGATCTTATGTTTTTGATCAAGGGTGTTTGTTTACACTATTTCGAGACCCATGGGTGCCTGTGGACATGCCAGTGACCACAGGCCCCACAGGCATTCCACTATAGACTTGACATTTTGTCACTTAGTAAAATGGACACAAAAACTTGACTATCACCCTCCCTCAGTCATTACTATTGGCAATATACAAAAACATTTTCATGAATAAAAGGGTCTCAAAGACTGTTCTCATATGCAGATTTAATCATGTATATAGCTCTTACAAAGAAAATGGAGCCAGATGTGGTTTACCATTTATAGTTACACAGATGGCTCCAAGCATAGAGGAATACAGTAAATTCAAAAGGAATTCCTCATGAAACTCCAGTGGAATGCAATCCTAAATTTAGAGGGAAGATAGCAGTGGACTAAATTCAGACTGACTTATGCTGATTTACACTAGTATTTTGTGGGTTTGGAAAAACCGGGCTGCTAAATTGTTTTTAATTTAAACACATACAGTTTCTGATGTTTCTGCCAGATTAGCTGTTGGTGATCTTTTTGCTGGTACTAATGCTATTGGAACACTACTGTTTTTAATTTTTGGCATCTGATATAATGTATACTGCCTATTTCATCATGCTAATTTTTTTCTGGGTGGTATATGTTTTCAATAATACAGAACACACACAAATACCTACACACATATATACACATATAGATATTCACGTCCTTGTATAGATGTGTATGTTTGATGTATAGAATTTGGCCCAGCACAGAAACTGTATTTGTTTTTTATTTTAAAATGAACTGGTAAAGGGATATTCCTTATTTAGTATTTAAGTATGTATTTTATATGGATTTCACTTAAGTCTAGGTAATTGCACTTTTATTAAAATTAACTTAAAATATTGGTATATCAGATCCATGCATTTTTTTAAGGTTCCATATGTGAAATGAGAACATTGACAGGAGAAACAGATGTCACATTTAGAGGAGCTTCTAGAATTCCACTTATTTTCAAGGTTATATCATTTTTAATGCAATAAAAGTATTCAAAATGCGAAATGAATACGCAATATTGAAAGCTATGCCTCCCAGAAAAATATCTCTTTTGGAATAAAACCTCAGGATTAGCTGGGAGCAACATTAAGGGCAATTTTCAATAATATGTTTCTTTTCCATTTATTTCATTATCAATACAAAAACTGATGTTATAAATTTTTGTTTCACTTACTGAGTTTAAATAACTGAAGGGTCAAAGCTGTTGATGATTATTCAGTCATATCAGGCTTCACAGATAATGGTTTTCTGCTGAAATGCAGATCAAGATCAGTTTTTCCAAAACCTGGCTATCACCTGGGGAGCCTTATGAAAATATGAATCCCTGGCCGTAGGACCTTCGTTTTTAAATCTCCCTAAGTGTCAGTGCCACTCAAGTAGCACCATTATTTATATCAGCATTCAGGAAGCAGTAAATAAACAAATGTTTATTGTATACCTTCTGTCTACCATTTAGATATCTTTATATCTAGTTGTTGTTAAGATATGCTCAGGCTTGATTACTAGCAAATTTTAACAAAAATTAAAACAGCTACGTTTTATTGAGGAACAATAACTCTGTCTTCATTATTCTAATTAGGTACAGGGCATTCATTTTCATCCCAGTTATGTGTTACAAGTAAAATTGTTTGTTGTGAACTTACTGCTTTTGGGTTTTTAGGACAAAATGG
This sequence comes from Dolichotis patagonum, assembly GCA_004027295.1. Lineage (NCBI taxonomy): Eukaryota > Metazoa > Chordata > Mammalia > Rodentia > Caviidae > Dolichotis > Dolichotis patagonum. The sequence goes on from PVJX010003931.1 coordinate 44,622, forward strand.
TATTATCACTACTTCTTAATCAGTATGAGAATTGCTGTCCTGTGGTTCGATATACTATAATTTTGTGGTCAGCATTCTGTGAATATGTTATTATCCCAGACTAAAAATTTCACAGAATTACAGATCAGGTAGAAAGTACATTTTCTCAGTCTTAAGAGGGTTTGTAAGTGAGAAAGAATGGTTTTATCCAGTGTCAGTTGCTGAGGTTTGGAATTGTGGATTCCTCTGGAGTATGTACAGTATCTGAATTCCTTTACTAGCCCCACAAAAGCTGCACACTGCCAATTTTTCTGACTTTAGAGCTCTAAATTAAGGCCAGTTCCTTTGCTCATCCCACAAACCCTTTCATGTTCCTTAACCGCAGCCTGAGAAAGGCGCCTTGGTTTCAACAGCAGCAGACCAGCATATGTTTACTTAATTCCTAAGACATGATGACAGTGGTCTTTGTGCCACTAAAAGCTTTTCTCTTTATTATTTTCGGTTGATGCTGATTTCCAAGCTTTCCTTGCCTGTCACGTGTGTTTTGTAGTGCCTTCAGTGCTGCCCATGAAGAGCAATGGAAGTTAAAGGAACAGCAGCTGAAAGTACAGATTGCTCAGCTCGAGACGGCCTTAAAATCTGACTTAACAGACAAAACTGAAATCCTTGACAGATTAAAAACTGAAAGAGGTACAAATAAAACAGCTACTGACTTACTCGTTTCATAGATACGATGGTTATGCTACGAATCAATCAGTATTCACGGTGCTTACTATGTACCAGGAACACAGCTGTAATTAACAGCCAGCGACTCTCATGGATTTATCACTTGCTCAAAATTTCCCTTACTCAGCAAAAATTAAAAATTAGAGGATGTATATAGATACATATGTGTAATTTTTTTTCCTCAGACTTACTTTTATTCAGGTAGTCCTAAATTTTGTTTAATTTTCCAGAATTCTGAGCCTTTCTTTATCCAACAGTTAATAAATATTTATTGAGCACCAGGATATTGTAGGCAATGTTCTAAGTTCTGGGACTACAGCAGTGACCAGAACCAAGTATGTGCCCTCATAAAACTTAAATTTAATAGGGAAAAACTGATAGTAATTATGTAAGTATGGAATATGCCAGGTAATGGCAAATGCAGTGAGGGGAAAAAAAGGCAGTGTAAGATGACAGAGTGGTAGAAATTGCTAGCTGTTTTTGATGCGTTGGACCAGGAAGATCTCTGATTGTGAGATGCCTGCTTCTGTTTTGTAATTGTGAACTTAAATATTAGGAAAGTTGTGAAAACATCCCTGAAAAAATAATAGTCATCAGTAGATTGGGAGGCAGAAGCAGAAAGATCACTGCAAATTTGAGCCAACCTGGACCTACAGAGTGAGTTCAAGGCCAAGCTGAACTGCATGGCAAAACTGTCTCAGGAAAAAAAAAAGGTTTAAAATAGACACACATCTTATAATCAATAGAATCTTCATTCCAATGAAACACAGTGGTCAATATTTATTCACCAAGTGAGTAAATTTGATGATAAATTATTTATGAATTTTCCTAAAAGATTATGAATGCAATAAAATGGTGATATGTTTTCTGACCTGGTAAATGTTTTTGTATGGTATCAAATACCTCACAGAAAGCTTTGTCTTAACAGTTGCTCGATAAATTCTTGTTCACTGAAGGAAATGAAAGTGCCCTGTATTCTTTTTCTCTTTTCTAAAAACATACAATCATTCTTAAAGGAAAGGGAAATGAAATATTTCTATCCTTTCTGTATTTCCTTAGATCTCAAGAATTCTAAAACTATTATCCTTTAGGCATCTAAATTGCTCTGAAAAGAAATTCTTTTTCTTGGTTGTGCTGGGGATTGAACTGAGGGCTTTGTGGACTCTAAGCAAGTTACCACTTAGCTGTGTCCCCAGCCCAAGACTGTCTTCTGAATGAGGTAGAATCTGTTTTGTTTTCTAAACCTATTAATTGTTACTAACCCTGTTTATTGTTGTTAAAATAATTATGAGATGACCTTTTAGTCATTAAGTATTATAGTTCCTAAGGTATTTTAATTCATTTACTTCATCTTCATCTTTTTTAATGACATCTTTTAGGGGGTTTTGATTATTACAATTCATGTACACTATGCAGAAAGTCCAATAAACAAAAAATTCTAATTACTTAATTTCATAACCCTCAAGATAGTCACTGCTAATAAATGATGAACGTCTTTTCAGAGCCATTTTTATATGTATAGACACAGTTAAATAATGTGCTTTTTATTTAACTGCATTATGAAATCATTCCTTGAGCATAAATTTTTACCTACATCATCATCATTTTCAGCCATAGATTATTTAACAATCTTCTGTTGGTGAATATTTAAGTGACTCCATTTTAAGTACCTTAAGCACCATCTTTTTACGCACATCTTTACATATGTGTCCAATTATTTTCTAAAGAAAAATTTGTTATTTTCCAGTTATGTTTCTTTGAAAAGTTCAAGCTTAGAATTCTAGAGACTTAAATTTTTTTTCTTTGTAGAAAATATTACAATAGGTTATAAGAAAAATATTACAGCCTTTAACCATTTTTTCCAGGGGAATAATAAACAAAAAATTGAAACTGTCTACTTAAGAAAATCTTTTAATATTGAGAAAGTTCCTCTCTGTTACAGATTTTGAAATTGTTTAATTTTACTTTGAAGTCTCCTCACACATTTACCTTTTCATGTATCAAATGTTCTTTGCCAGAAGATGTTTCCCTGCTTCTTGTAGTCATTCATCTAACTGGCAAATTATTTTTAAAGAATACTCACCTCTTTAGTCAAGGTACAAATTAGTTTCAGATTGTGTGAATATGCGGGGGAAGGATATGTAAATGCAGCTTGCATTTGGTTAATGCTTAAATTAACTGCATGTGTTTAAGGGTTTGCTTTTGAAAGTTCCTTTCTATCTTTAGCTGAAATGCATAATTCAGCATAATACATATGGTTATATTGATCACAGCTGAAGATATTAGCACAAAGGAGCTCTGAAAATTGTTTAGTTGAATTGTTCTCTGCACTCTGCTTATTAGTGGTATGCTAGAAGAACATAAGTTTAAAAGAGTGAAATGTTATCTCATTTGAATAAAATTCTGTTTAGTTTAACCTGCTTTTTGTCAAATCATAAGGTGAGGTTATTTTTCATCTTGTACAAAGCACTTTTATTTTTTATATTATAATTCAGCATGCGTGTTTACTCTTTGAAATGTAGCATTTCAGTACTTTTTAAGACCCAAAATTATGTCCTCAATAAACAGTTTGAGAAAGAAAAATATCATTCTACATAAATTCAGTAGAGAGATGGTTAAAGATACTCAACTGTGTCTTCTCCCATTAAATTATTTCCCCACTAATAGTATCCTAGTTTTAAAAATATCAGTAACTAAAAAAAATAAAAATATCAGTGACTGGGGACATAGTTCTTCAAACAGAAATGAATGAAGGATGGAAATGTCTAAGTTCATTTGTACAAATTAGTGTATAAAACTGGAGCATAAAAGTAATAATCAGAATACACAGTGTGTTTGAGCTAAGATAGAATAATTATCTTTACTTAATACTTTATACTTCAGCTGACTCTTAGAACTCCTGTATGTTTTATTGGCCAGACAGTGAAATTATATTTTCCTCAATATTTCAGGTAGTAGAATCCTTCTGATTCTACTTTTTGGTTGCCTAATCATTCTATCTAGTTGTTAATTTAATAAAATGCCCCATATTCTTATTCTAGTTCTTAAAAAAAAAAAAGCTTATCTCATAAAAACTTGTATTTTTATTAAACCTGGTTTTTAGTTTTAAAATAGCTGTTTAGTAAAAATAGCTATTTATCTTCAAGTTTTCCAAGTATTTTACACATTTGGAAATCCTTTTAGTTCACCAGATATAAGCAACTTGTACTATAGGCTAACCTTTTAATCTTCTATCTATAAGTGTTTATATGTTTGTTGTTAAAATGGCTCTGTATCTCTGTATACCCTTGGGGTACATTTTTTTAAAACTTCAGATTGTCAGGAAATATGTAACATGCAAACCATCCAAGTTTATTCCATTTCTTAACTGTGTAATTTAACATTCTTACTTATATGTGATATTTATAACTTCGGAACACAAAGCCTTATAAAAGTCAGAAACATATTTTTGTATAAAATGCAGTCAGAATGCAAATGCATTCATGGAAAGAATTCTTGGCAAACATGTTGATTTCTTTTTTTTTTTTTACAAAAAGGAAACAAAAATGTACAACTTAAATTGAGAACTTATGATAAACATAAATCGTTGAGAGCAGAATGAAATTAGTGGAGACACTTTGGATGACAGGGTTTAGAGTTATTCCTCAAGGAGGCAACAAAGGAGGATAACTGGCTGCCACGAGAAGCCCTAATGAAGTGTACACTTAAGATTATGAGACTAAAGAATGCAGTAAATTTGTTAGCTAGCTATTATTCTTTTTTTAAAAAGTTAAATATGTTTAATACAGAATAAAAATTAGGCTTAGTCTCTTTATGAATTTGCTATCCCCTGTAACTTTGTTTTTACCCATTTGTAGGTCACGGTAAATGAGTATGTAGGCAGAAAACCCAAATATAACCCATTCATTAATGATATCTATACGTCTGTTTCCTACTAATTAGTAGTATGAACTGAGTGAATAAAGAACACACATGAATCAATATTGATACTACCTTACACTGTTTGAGAATCTGTTTCATCTATTAGAATAGATTCTTTAGAAGGATAGTTGATTAAATTATGGATTCATAGTTTATCAGATAAATTATTTTTAATGCAAAGACTTTATGCTAAGATGGAAAAAGAAAATTCAAAGCAGGCAATTAGAAAACTAAAAGACAAATTCTTTTTTGCATGCTTTACAGGACTTTTAATAAGTAAGTAAAAATCATAGATTTAGCAACATATATTCTTAGGCATTTTAAATAGACTGTTCCTTTGAAGTCCCAGAGACCACAATTTCCTTATATTAATACTATGAACTTAAGTCTTAAGTTTTTGATAAGAAAGTGAATCATATGGTAGACACATGATAGTGTTCATTTGTTCTTCATTTCCCTGCTGCCTTTGTTTAGGTGCTAGCTCAATTTCCTCTCTGACCTGTACAATACTAGATCAAGCTTGGTGTTTAACTGGAATTAAATTAATTTAAAATGTGTTCTTAGATCTAATTCCCACTTACCTTTCTAATTGCATTGATTTTATTTTTAAGACCAAAATGAGAAACTCACTCAAGAGAATAAAGATCTACAGTTACAGTATCTGGAACAAAAGCAGCAACTTGATGAACTTAAAAACCGCATGAAGTTTTTCAACCAGGTGAACTATTTTCTTATTTAGGAAGTAAACTCAAAATATTTACTTACATATTTTATCATAGAGAAAGCACCGTCCCGGCAAAACAAAAAGGTACTTTAATTCTTAATATCAGACAGTTTCTGTTTTACATAGGTATTATGTATAGCTAGAATGTCTTATATTTAGTTTATTAATTTGTACCGTTAACTTATTATTTACATCAGGATAATCTGAATAGTTGGAATGTGTCATGCACTTTCCATTAATATCTCATTTTGAGCTTTTACTTAATCTGTTGCAGGAGAGTGATACTAGTGCTGATGAACTGAGTGATGCTCTACTGCTTCTAAAGGTAACTTTCTAAATTTCATGATGGATTTGATGTCTTGAAATACCTGTTTCAAAATAATGATGGCCTTTATGTGAAACCATTGTATTTGGAAAGTGAATTATGTGCACAGCTTCTGAAATTTAGTGCATCTTTTACAAATGGGTATGTGTGTATATCACATATCAACTCTACTAAGACTCAGTAAAGCGTTCAGGTGATAATTACAACATATATGTATTTAAAATGACATCAAGACTACATGAAATTAGGCTGCAGAAATTATTATTTGAAGCACTTTAACTGTAACAAGCATTTTACTTTCACTTGCCTCATTATAAAATTAATCAACAATTTTCTACTCTCAGAATGCTGGGCTTTCAAGGTCGTAAGTAAAATACTGAATTATAATAAGATACTTTCTAGTTCTGGAATTTTCTGTGATTTACAAAAAGACAAAAAAGTGCTTCTTTCCTTTTAGATTGAAATGTACATTTTAATCAAATGAAAAAAATAGAAGTACATGTACGTGATTCTTTTCATGTCAAAAAGTAATAAACTTTTATTTATCTGTAACTATTCCAAATGTTTATCCAAATATATGTATTAGAGCTACTTTATTCCTAATGAAAAATAGAAAGAGGTGTTTTTAGTCAATAATTGTTTCTTGTTATTGCTATATTTATTCATATGATCACATTTTAGAAATTCTTACTAAAGTAATAAAATATGTTTCTGTTTCAGGCTCAAAAAGAGCAAAAAAATGGTGATCTTTTCTTTTTAGAGAAAGTTGATAGTAAAATTAATAAAGATATAGAACGTTCCATGAGAGAACTACAAGCAACTCATGCAGAAACAGTGCAAGAACTTGAAAAGACAAGAAACATGTTAATAATGCAACATAAAATTAATAAAGATTATCAGGTAATGTAATACACTGAATTGAGAGGATAAGATTTTTTTCACATCCAACTGATAGTTTTTTTCAGAAGTATAGTGTGTTATCTGTTACAATCTTATTATCATCTATTAATATGTATTATCATATCCCTGGAATTTAGCCTTGTGAATAAATAGTCAGAAGTTTACTATAAAAGCCAACAATGTCTTTAACATTTCTGGTTTAGGAGGATGAATAGTGCTAATGAACTCACCTTTCTAGTGTTAGCATATTCCGCAAAGGAGTTACCCTGCAGTCCTGCCACAAGTACCTATATTAACTCTTAATGAAATGAAAACTCATCTTCATAAAAAGGAACCAAGAGTTTGGTTCATTTACTACTGTTTTCTAAACACCTCCACACATGATATTCTAAATTATAAGCTTTTCAAGGTCAAAATGCCATGGTTTGTAACTCTTGATATTGTGGGATCTAAAAAAATGCTTAAATCATATTAGCTTTGGCAAATGAAACTAATCATAAATATTAAAACTTATGATTTCTTATTTTTTAGATGGAAGTGCAGGCAGTGACCCATAAAATGGAAAATTTGCAGCAAGATTATGAACTCAAAATAGAACAGTATGTTCATCTCCTTGATATCAGGGCTGCACGCATCCAGAAATTAGAAGGTACAGCATATACAGTTTTTTATTTACAGTGACTAAAGGAGTGAGTTTATAAAAGCAGGAAATGTCATCCAAATCTTCACTCATAATATCTTTTTGCTGTATTTTTTCCCAATTCATAATTATAAGTTACTGGAAATGCTGGTTTCATCTGATTCTTTCCTACTCTAAAAGTTTAGGTTAAGTCCCTGCTGCCTTTTGAGTTCAGTGTTGTAGGTAAGAGTTCAAAGAATTTCATAAAGTACCACAGATTCAAATTTACCACCACCTTTGTGATGTCTCTTCTCAGCAACCTACACACCTCAGTCAAATACATCTGCTTGCTTTTGTGAGCTTCATCTTCCTCTGGCCCACTACCCTGCTTTTATTATTGCTGTCCCTCAGCGTTCTTTCTACCTTGACCTCCAGACACACCCTTCCCTGCATCAGAATCTGACTCAAAGTCACTTCAGGAGCTTATTGAGGATTGGCTTATTAGCCCCTCCCCTAGAGGTTCTGAGTGCATGACTATTTAAAAATTGTTGTACGTTACTCAAATACAGGTATGAGACGTTAAACACTAGCTTGCCACTTACCTACCCAGTTTTCTTCCATTGTACTCAGAAAATATTTTAGGGGAGTATGTACGTGATCTTCAGCTGTTAGTCTTGCATTTTTTGTGTAAGCACAATGTAAGTTCCACAATGATAAATACTAGTCTCATTTCCACTCCCATACAATATTTAATTCAGTCATCTATACTAGCAGCAATTTTGCACTCTTAAAAGCGATCGAGGATCCCAAAGGCCTCTTGTCACGAGACTTACTTGATATTTATCATATTAACTGAGAAATTTTAAAAATACTTACAATTCATGTTAACATAATTAAAATTAAATATATTAAATGTTAACATAAATTATAGTATTTATCTTTGTGTAAAGTTATATCCTAAAAAAACTGTGAAAGATGTGACATCTGCCTGTGACATCTATCACCTGTTTCATCGCCAGGGTTCATTTGGCTAATCTGGCTGGCTAGGCAGGTGTCCACATCATGCCTCACTGGTACATGTATGGGGATCCTAAGACAAGGAAGTCTGTTCTTCAGGCAAGGTTATACAAGTAGCTGTGCTTCCCTGCTAGAATCTCCCAAAAAGCTCAAAAACCTTGTGAAAAGAGTGAGTAGCATCATTTTAAATTTTTAAAAATTATTTTAGATTTTTTAACAGCTTTTTAAGTGTTGTTATGGCCTAGCTTAATAGAAAACAGCTGTATTATTGCATCTGTTTCTGCATTTAATCTGTTGTGATATTATGCATCACGTAGCCTCTGAGAAACTGTTATACACTTGTAGGAGGATAAAAATGAAAAAGTTGAATAACATCTTTGTATTATTATAAAAATTGTTTTGATCACATAGACCCCAACACAATTTTAGAAAGTCCCATGGGTTCCCAGACCACACTTTGAGAAACTCTGCCGTATGAAAAAGGATGAAATAAATATTATTATCTTGTTGAACAGTGCTTTCCAAAAGTTAAGAAGCAGTGTGTACCTTTTATTCCAAGTAGTACTCAATAAAAATTTGCTTAATAAAATTTTCTTGGTTAAAATAGAGGTCACAGAGTTAAGAATTTTTCTCCTTTTCAAGTCTTACCAAATCTGTCCCCTCAATTCATTGATGAATTACATAAATATGATCAAGCCTCTAATGCATCCTAAGGAAAGTGCTAGCCAGTAAGAGTATGAGTAGAGAAACAACTGAGACACAACCTTCAAGGAGCTCTTAAAATGTAGACAGATAAATAGATGATTATACTTTAAAGAATGTGAAGCTAAGAAAATGCAGAAGGTATTGTCTTAGTCCATTTGGTACTACCGCAATAGAATGTCCAGGACTGGATATTTATAAAGAACAAAGTTTTGTTTTGTTTTGTTTTTTATTCTAGGGGTCAAATTCAGGATTTCACTCAGGACTGGATATTTATAAAGAACAAAGTTTTGTTTTGTTTTGTTTTGTTTTGTTTTTTATTCTAGGGGTCAAATTCAGGATTTCACACATGCTAGATATGTGCTTTATCACTGAGCTACACTCCCAGGCCCAGAGATTTACTTGTTACCATTCTGGGGCTGAGCAGTCCAAATTGAAAGATAGTGTTTCTGGCAAGCATCTTTGCACTCCCTCATCCCATGGCAGAAGACAGAAGGACAAAAAGCATTCACAAGAGAATGCATGAGGGGACTAAACCACTTTCATAGTAAATCCACTTTGGGGGACACGTTTATATCACAGCAAATATGCAGGAAACACTGATGACAGAATGCTTATTCCAACTTCAAATTTCAGAGAAAACTTTACAAAATAAGTGTGGAATCTTTAAAAATGACTCACCCCATGAAAAAGACAGACTTTACCTCTAAGTGAAAGCCATGAAGCAGACTCCAAATAGCAAAACAAGTAAAAATGCTCCAGCTGTCAAATATTGCAGTATAACTGAGAAACTGCATTGTAAATTCAACCAATTGGAACTCTGGATTAGTAAAGGGAGGAGAACCTAGAGAAAAGGCTGAAAGAACAAAATTAGAGGCTCTCATTTGCCACCTTGATAACTTTAAACCTTATTAGCCTTAAGAACCACTAAGGGACTTTTTACATGTTGGTTTACTATTGCACTTTGGACATTATGCTACAGGTACTGGGCAAATGAGTGAGACCTGGAGGAAGGAAACATTTTGAATTCTATATTAATCTAGATAATAAACTGAAAATGTAAAAAAGACATAGTGAAGATAGGACAAAAACAAACCTGATGATGATGCAGGAAATAATGTTGATACTAGTGGCCCTATAGACCTGAATAGAGTAACATAAAATGGAACTGAGATGACTCTGGCTTCTAATGTGGGCAACTGGATGAATGCTAACACCATCACCTGAAATTCAAAGTACAAAATAGCTAGCAGGTCATACGATACCTTCTATTTGGGATATATTGAGTTTGATATGCCTTCTATTTGGGATATATTGAGTTTGATGTGCCTTTAGGATATCTCAAGAGATAAAGAGGGTAAAGCAAAACGTTAGGGTAAAGCAAAATGTTGTATATATAGAGAGAGAATTTAGAAAGAAAATTTGAATTAGAAATATAAATGTGAATGCTTTCAGCATAGTTATTGTAGAAAAAGTCATGAAAGTGGATGAGATCACGCATGAGAATACGTCAACTAAGAAAAGAATTAAAAACCAAAAAAACTATCAGAATGAAGAACTCAACAACTGTCAGAAAAAGAGAAATCCCTAAAGAATGAAGCAAGAAATAAGTAAAGCAAGGGAGATGATGACCTGGAAAACAAGGCAGAGAAAAATGTTCATCAGTCTCAAATGAAGCAAAGAAACCAAGTAATACAAGGTTCAGTATTCACTGACGCTAGTGATCAGCTGGTTATTTGGTGGCCTTTTCTGAAGTAGTTTCACAGTAAAGTAAAGCAGATTCCATTTGCATGAGTGTCTGTCCTATGAGTAGTTGGAGACACATGTATACGTTTGAGTGTACTGTTAGAGGAAAATATATATAAAGAGATTTGTCTTTCTCCATCTTATAAAAGTATAATTAATATACTTTAAACTTCACATTTAAAGTATAAACTTTTTAGTTTGGAGATATATATATACAGCTATGAAGCCATCACCACTGACAAGATAATAATCATCCCCTCCATGTAAGGTGTCATCAAAATATACAATGACTTCAAATTTTTTTAAATGTATTAATGTGAAAGCCACAATGTCATTAACACCCCTCAAAATACAATCTGCTTCAGATACACTTATCATTCTTGGCAGTTTCTGCAGCAAATCAGGAAGTTCCCTTTCATGAATATCTTTATAATGTACGATCAAAAACAGTGAATGTTGTTGCCAAGAGCCACCCACCAGAATGGGAGGTTTGTAAAAACACTAGTGTGTCCTCATCCACCTGATTCATTGGATCAATCACTGTGTGACTCTTCCCCAAAATGGCCATTAAAGCAAGTATTTTCAATCCATTGATGACACTGAGGCAGCCACAACAGTCTAACTAAAAACACTCATGAAAGAGGGCTTTCAGAACTACTGCAGAAAATGGCAAGAATAATTGGATAAATGTTCAGAGTGAGGCAGAGTATTTTCAAGGAAATCAACTGCAATGGTCTTTTACTATAATAAATTTTTAAATATTCACACTTTATTTTCTATGGAAAGATAATAAAGGCTTGGATTAAGATGATAATAAAAAGGTTAAGAAATAGTCATATGCCTTACTAAGGTACATGGAGGGAGTCTGTGGAAAGAACAATTGGCTTTATAGGAGAAAACATAATAGAACAGAAGAGCAGATGAAATCCAAATACTGAACTTAGCTGTCCATTCAGAGACCTGCTTTTCCTCTTTCACTTTTCTCTTGTTTAGGCTGTATTACAACTGAAGTTGTAATTTTTTAAATTTTACGTTGAAAATTACAGTTGTATATAATTTGAAGTAGTACTTTGTTGTCACTTAATGAATGATATAAAAACAAATGATTAAGTTCTATTTAATACAGTGTTACAGAAAAACAATGAATTTACATTTAAGATTATTCACTGAAGGCACTTGGACCTCATGCACTTCAAAGACCAATTCATATTTTCATATGTCAATATTTTAAAATATCTAAACTATGTATGTCTCCTTTTGCAGCCCAATTAAAGGATATTGCCTATGGCACCAAGCAATACAAATTTAAACCAGAAATCATGCCAGATGACTCCGTCGATGAATTTGATGAGACCATCCACCTAGAACGAGGCGAAAATCTATTTGAAATCCATATCAACAAAGTAACCTTTTCTTCTGAAGTTTTACAAGCATCAGGAGATAAAGAGCCTGTCACTTTCTGCACCTATGCTTTCTATGATTTTGAACTGCAGACAACTCCCATAGTGCGAGGACTTCACCCAAAATATAACTTCACTTCTCAATACCTTGTTCATGTTGATGACTTATTTTTGCAATATATTCAGAAGAATACTATCACCCTTGAGGTCCACCAAGCCTACAGTACAGATTATGAAACAATCGCAGCATGTCAATTGAGATTCCATGAAATTCTAGAAAAAAGTGGTCGAATATTTTGCACAGCAAGTTTGGTTGGTAAGTATAGTTTATAAGTTTTTTGTGTTCGAATCACTAACTTAGTCTACATATTGGTGTTTTAGTATCCTCTCATAATTAAAGGTGACTTTTGGATTTGCACAGTGTAAGTTCAGGTGTTTATTTACTATATTGATACCCTTGCGTAATTATGCATTAATTATGTTACATTCATCAAATTTTAATTATCATTGGTGCTAAATATTAGGAATGCCATTCATTGGTAAACAAAAAAAAAACCCTGTAGCTTAGTTAGAGGGGAAGATAAGCAATACATAATACATATTATCAGATATAAGAAAAAATCAAAGCAAGAGGGTAAAAAGAGAGTTAGAAGGTTGCTAGTTCAGATAAGGACTTCCCTGAGAGGTTGACATTGATAGAGACCAGGATGAAGATCCACACCCAGATATAGGACAAGAATGTTTTGGGGGCCAGGGCGAGGGGGATAGCAAAAAACAAAGATCTGAGGGAAGAACAAAACCTGAATGTTGGAGGAAGAACAAGAGGACCAGTATCTTGAGCAAAAATAAAATTAAAACAATAAACAGGGACCAGTTCCTCTCATGGAGCCTTATATGTCACAGTGAGGAGTTTGGCTTTCTTTTGGGTTTTAGAAAACTCAACCTGAGGCAAAAATAGTCTTTAGGTGTGCTGGGGATACAGCTCAGTGGCATAGTGTCTGTCTGGCAAGTGCAAGGTCCTGAGTTCAATTCCTGGTACCAAAAAAAAAAAAAAATAGTCTTTAGTGAGCAAGATGGAAAATAGTACCATTTGCATTATCTATGGAAAAATAATAATGACTTGGATTAAGATGATAATAAAAAGGTTTAAGAAATGATCGTGTTTAGTATGTATTTTATTTTGTCTGCAAGATTTGCTTTGCAGTTAAATGTGGGGTGTTAATGGAATCAGAGGAGGCAAGAACTTACAGCATAAACCACTAAGAGAACAGTGATGTCAATGACTGAGAAAGGGAAGACTATGAAAGTAAAAAAATCCAAGAAAGAAAATAAAGAATTCTTCTTTGGACAAGTTAAGATTGATATGTCTATTAGATAGCTAAGAGGAAATGTCAGATAGGCCATTGGATAAACTAATCTGAAGGGTATGGTGGAGACATAAACTTTTTTTTTTTTTTTGGTACTGGGGATCGAATGCATGACCTTGCACTTGCCAGGCAGGCACTTGTGCCCCTGAGCTAAATCCCCAGTAGAGACATAGACTTTTAAGAGTCATTAGCATATAGTGTTACTCAGCTTTCCCATTGCTGAGACAAAATACCTGACATCTGCAACTCAGTACAGGAGAGGTTTATTTTGGCTTATGGTTTCAGAGGATTCAGCCCATAGTCGGCCATCTCCAAGGCAGACACAGTGTGGAGAAAGGGCATGACAGAGGTAAGGTACTCAGTTTGTAGAAGCAGAGTAAGGGAGGAACCAGAAAAAAAGGGGCCCAGGGACCAAACACAGTACCTAAGGTCACGCCCCTATCACCCCTATGACCAAGCCCAACAAGCACAGACGCATGCTTTAATAATCTGGGAGTCTCTCAGGCTGATCATGTTGACCATCGATATTAGTCATCACATACATAGAGTAAATTTTAAGCCTTCCAGCTAGGTAATACCATAGAAAGTGAACATAGCTAAACAAGAGAAGGTGGCCAAGGACTAAGCCTTGGAAACTCCAAAATTAGGTTCAGGGAGAGGAAGAACAAGCAAAGAAAATTAAGGCATGGCCAGAGTTGTGGAAGGAAAACTAAGAATATATGGTATCCCAGAAGCCAAGTAAACTGTTTCAAGAAAGAAGGATGATTTAGTGTCTAGAGTTTTTTTATTATGCCGATTGAGTGGCTGCATATATAATATGCTCATGACTGAAAAATCATTTCAGTGGGGCCGGGGATTTAGCTCAGCGGCATAAGTGCCTGCCTTACAAGTGCGCGGTCGTGAGTTTGATCCCTGGTACCGATAAAAAAAGTCATTTCAGTGTAAATGTTTTCTCCCTTTCCTGTTCTCCAGCCATCACCAGCCCCAAAGACTACAAAATCATCAAAGCTTTATCTATATATAAACAAATATATAAACAAATATTGTATATATATTATATATATAAACATATATTTGTTTATATTTATATGTTTATATATTGTTTATATAAATATATATAAACAAAACTATATATAAACAAAACTTTATATATAAACAAATATGTATGCATGTTAATTATTCTTTTAGGGCTTTTTAATAAATATTGGGTCACTACTGTGCTCTTTCTTTCACAGTGGTCTACTCTCACACTGTAGAACATACTTTTCTCCTTCTTTGACCCAAACTCACTCTGCAGAGCATGTTTCTTTTCCTACATTTAATAAATGTAAAATCCCCTTACCTTTTAAAAAGTAAATAAGAAATGATGGAATTTATTAAATCATATTAGTATGCTTTAGGAATGATCCTCAGCAAAAAAGAAATTAGGGGTTAATATTTTACTAATATGAAATGTTTAGAAAAGTTTATGTAGAGAATATTGTCTATTATATAAAGAATGTCTATGTTTGACAAATACTGACCTATTATTTACTAGTCCCTCTGGTAGAAATATGTGGATGGAAACTACAGCCCTGGCCCTCAAGATAGTTTCCGTATGGTTGGTATACAGGCTGTATGTTTGTGAGAGAACAGGCCAAAGCATTCAGTGCTCTAATGAGGACATCCAAGGTCTACGCAAGAAGCATAGGGCTGTTAAAAGGAAGTCTTCACAGAGAAAAAGAAGAGCTGCCTGAGTTGAGAGGAGTACCAAGGGTGTAAAGAGCAGATACCACGCAGGGTATCCTGAATACAGTACATGCAGAGTCTGCCAAAAAAATACACACATCAGGAAAACAAAAACTTGTATAAATGTTTTAATACTAAATTTATTGAGAAATCATGAGATTAATCCAAGTTACCTTTGGCCTCTACTTTTACAAGAGTTACTTAAAGTAACCAGTTACTTAAAATGGCCAGTACTTCCAGACATTTATTAATATGGTGAACTGCTTAAGTATATATAGATTTTTTGGCAGACTACATATTTAACAGTACTGTGCCATTCTCCCCTATATTTGAGTATTATAATATTATTTCTTTGCAAGAAATGATAAGATGCCAAAAATTTCTCAAAACTTGAAATAGAGTGTGGAATGTC
Source organism: Dolichotis patagonum (assembly GCA_004027295.1). NCBI lineage: Eukaryota > Metazoa > Chordata > Mammalia > Rodentia > Caviidae > Dolichotis > Dolichotis patagonum. The sequence goes on from PVJX010003931.1 coordinate 60,188, forward strand.
AAAAAGGAAACAATGTAAAAATGTCATATTTATAATTTTGAGGTTATAACAAATATTGTAAGTATCAAACTAGATTGAGTGTAACTAGTTTTTTAAAAGGAACTATCCCATCAGAAAGAATATAGAGTATATAATTCAGTGTTTTGATTTTTCTTTTTATTTCAGAAGCTTTGAAATAGTATGAATTGGGATATCTCAATCATAGTTTGACACAGCACTTTATTAATATTCAGTATACAATGGAATTCATACTTCAAATGTAACTCTTTTCTTCATCTGTTATTTGCCACATGTCATTGGTGCAAGTCATAATATTTCACTCATATACAATTTGTAATTTAATGCATAATACCATTGATGTATTTTTTCACTTAAAGAGACTGTTTTAACAGTGGCTTGTGTATTGATTTGTAGGAACTAAAGGAGATGTGCCAAATTTTGGCACAGTGGAATACTGGTTCCAATTAAGAGTTCCCATGGATCAAGCAATTCGACTTTATCAAGAACGAGCAAAGGCTTTAAGATATATAACATCAAATTTTAAGGGGCCAGAACAAATGCAATCGGTAAGCTTATTTGAGTTTAAGATTGTTATGACAGTGAAATTTTGAAATATTTCCTTATATCTCATGCTTTAAACTGAAATCTTTTTCTTTCACAGCCATCAAATGGCTTTTTTTTAACCTTTTATTTTGGAATATGTATAGACTCAGAGAAGTAGCAAAAATAGTACAGAGGTCCTATGTATGCCTCACCCAGTTGTAACATCTTATGTAACTATAGTATTAAATAAAGCCAGGGAATTGACATTGTTACAATACTTCAACTACATGCTTTACTCAGATTTCATCAGTTTTTAACATGCACCCATTTGTGTGTGGTGGGCTCATGTCATCGTGTTGCCATTCTGTGCAGATTTATCATGTGAATAGATTCATATAACCATTACCATGATCAAGATACAGAACTAGTCCATCAACACAAAGTAACTGCCTGTGCTACTCAGGAAACTTTTGAGAAAATGTGATTGTATTATAATTTAAACACATATTGGAAATCTTTCATTAACAACTTCCCCTATTGAAGACCAGATAACTAATACTGGACTAGCACTTACTGTCCATTCAAATTCTTTCCTCTGAACTACAAAGTAGAATCCAAAATAAATATTTTCTTGTTGAGATCTGGGAATTACATGTAATTCCCTAAGGCATTATTTTCCAAATTCTGTCTTGTGGAACCTTAATGACCATATTTCTACATGAATTCCATGATCCCAAGAATGCAGAAAGCACTGAACTGAGCAAAGTGAAGTAGGATTCTTGACTTTAGCGTTGCATGTGTGCAATGCTTTCTTGAGTAAATGCCTCAACCAGAGGCATAAAGTATCTGCAGAGAGACAGCATACAGAAGAAACATTTTGGAATGTATGTTCAGGTCATATTTTTTCCTGCAAGCTGCACCCCCCCACACTTCAATCTCTGGGGCCTGATCCTTATGGCCAGGTTTGTATCAGATGTTCCTATTTTCTTCTACATCCCATGCAACTATAGCTAATTTTTGAGAATATCCACCTCTTTCCAATTGGCCCAATCAAATTCTGCCTTTAGAGATGAAGAGAAAACAAAACTCTTCATACCTGAAACATGTAAAATTGGGAGTCTTGTCCATCTACCGTGTTAGTCAACCAAAGAAAATTTTTTTTAAAAAAATGGGTTTGACGAGAATGAATAATGATCAATGAAGACCAGAGAGTAAATTCTGACAGTTTTCAAAGTCCTGCTATCTTCCTGAGGCCCAATCATATTTCTGCTGTATATTTCCATGAAATATCTTTATAACCTTAAAGTTTTCTTTCTGTTGTTTTTACTAGATGAATTGATTTCTGTAAGTTTCACTTAAGCAACCATGATATATATAATAATACCAGTTCCCAAACTTAAGAAATAGTGGCACCTGCTTCTCATAGATTCCTTGCCCCCCCTACACACACACACTTTGCTTCACCAACATACTTTGGGAAATGGGAATTATTAGAGTACCAATGTATTTGTTTTTGTAGTTTAAAGGTTTTTACGTTCCCAGATTCTGGCTTGCATAAGTCATTTACTGCTGCAATTTCAGCTTTTATGGTTAGATTTGTAGAGGAGATACTTTTTAAATAATTATACTTAGTCTTTCAGTGAAAGCAGTATTGTAATTTCCTTTCCAGGTTTCCCTACTCCACACCACCAGGTGTCTCCACTAAGGAGATTTGTAAGGGCAGCTCTGTTTTGTTTTGTTTTGTTTTGTTTTTTTCCCCTCTTTAATCAACTTCTTCCTGCGTCAGAGGTCCTGACTGTTCAGTCCAGATTCAGAAATGCAGAGGGGCTCCTTTGTGGAAAAGTAGAGACTTTCCAGCACTAAACTAAACCAGCCACTGAAACACTGACTTCTTTCTTTCTTTCTTTCTTTCTTTTTTTTTCCTTTTTTCAGACAGGGTTTCACTCTGTAGTTCAGACCGACCTTGAACTATGTAGTCCAGGGTGGCCTTGAATTCACAATGATTCTCCAGCCTCAGCTTCCCGAATGTAGGGGTCACAGCCCTGTGCCACCATGCCCAGCACACTAACATTTTCTTTGTCCCAGATTTCATCAGCTATAAAAGATTTACTATTCAGAACAAATTTTTTCGAGTATGCTGGCCTCTTAGTAATGTTTCCAAAAGAGACCATAGGGTAGTTTCTAGCTCTGCCTAATAACTCCTTTTCTTTGTTGCTTTTCTGGAATTTTCTCCCAATCCCAGCTTTTTTATCCCTTCCAGATTTATTTGTAACTGTTCTCTTGTTCTGATAGCCGTTGGCTTCAGATACTTTACGTGAAACTTCAAACCCCTGTGGTAGAAGAAGAAGGTCATACAAATATAGCAAAATAACAATTTATTACTCAGGGTGAACAAGTGAATCTCCTTTAGTCAGGACATTCCTCTTTAGGTGCATTGCTCACTTTACTTTTTAGTTACTAAATAAAACCAGTGAACATCAGATTCACTCTTTCTTGGTTTTACTTGGTTTTGGACTAATTTTTACACATATCTTCAGTCTCTGATGTTTACTGCTAATAGCACAGGATCATCTAATCACACAAGTTTAAGGAATGTTGGTTTTAAAGAAGAATCAAAGATTTTTAAACAGAAATTAACCTTGAAGTGAAAATATGCAGCTTTTGTCTACATAATTATTTTGTTTGGGGGTTGGCAGCTGCTCTTTATATCTTAACTGTATTAATTCTGTAATATAAATATGTATGTTTTTCCAGTTAAGTCAGCAACCACCCAAAACTGCTCAGCTCAGTTCAGCAGATTCCACAGATGGGGACTTAAATGAACTTCACATTACAATAAGATGTTGCAGCCACCTGCAATCCCGATCAAGCCACCTGCAGCCACACCCATATGTTGTGTACAAGTTTTTTGATTTTGCAGACCATGATACAGCCATCATTCCCAGTAGCAATGATCCACAATTTGATGACCATATGTGTTTCCCAGTGCCAATGAATATGGATTTGGATCGATACCTTAAGTCAGAGTCTCTGAGTTTTTATGTATTTGATGATAGTGATACCCAGGAGAATATTTACATAGGAAAAGTCAGTGTGCCTCTGATTTCATTGGCACATGACCGGTGTATTTCAGGTAAGCCTATGTTCTTGATTTTATGAAATTGTAAAAACAAAACTAAATTATACCTCATTGTTGTACATATATTGTTATGCATATTGTTCATAACTAATCTTCCTAGCCTCCTCAAACAACTTTTAAGCTTTCGGCCTATAACAGTACCATTTTTAGTTATTTCCTTAGCAGTTACTCTAGGGATTGTAATATGCATTCTATCATAGTCTACTTAAAATTAATACTAGTTTAATTCCATTAAAATATAGGAAGTCTGTTTAATATTTCATTCTCAATTGTGCTATTGGCATGTACATGTACAAGGTATGGCTATATACAATAAACTCAAAAATATAATGTTATAATTATTTTTTAAATATTATAATTTTATTCCTGTAATGAGGTTAAGAGAAAGGGGAATACATATAATTTAGGAGTCTTTGATACTCACCTATGTAGTATTTCTAGTATTCTTTATTTCTTTCTGTGGATTTGATGTCATTTCCCTATTCTGATGTAATTTCCTTACTCCAGTATAGCTCTACTTTCTCCCCTGCCTTTATGTTATTACTGTCATGTGTGTTTTGTTATAAACCTAATTTTTAACTTTTAGGTAATTGTCTTAAATGATTTAAGAGGAGAAAACAGTATATTTGTATTGTCTTTTATTCTTACCTATGTAATTACCTTCATTACTCTCTTCCTCTGTGAATTTGTGTTACCATCTCATATCTTTTTCTTATGCTGAAGAACTTCTCATATATGTTGTAAGTCAGATCTGCTGTTAGTAAATTCTCTCAAACATTGCAATTTGAGCAATACCATTGCGTTGCTTTTATTTTTTGAAAAATAGTCTTGCTAGATATACTTTTAGTCTTTTGTTTTTCTCCCATCACTTTTATTATATCAAATACTAACCATTGCATCCACTGTTTCTAATAGTAGGTCAACTATTTTTTTATTGTGATTCCTTTATATTCAATGCCATTTTCAAAATTTGTCCCTTTTTCATTTTGAACACTTTAATTGATACGTATAGATATGGATCCTATTGTATTTATCCTACTTGGAATTCATTGAGCTTCTGATATATGCAGCATAATGTTATACACCAAGTCTGGGGAGTTTTCGGCCAGTATGTATTCAATTATTATTTCTGCCCCTTATTTCTCCCCCCCCCTTGGACTCCCACTACACATACATTGGCAGAACAGATAGTGTCCCACAGGTTTCTCAAGGCTCCATTCATTTTTCATTTTTCTTCCCATTCTTCAGAGTGGATAATCTTTCTGATTGTTCTTTGAGTCTGTTGATCTTTTCTTGTGCCAGTTCAAAACTGCTTGTCAGCCCCTCTTGAAGTGTTTTTCATTTCAGTATTGTACTTTACAACTCCATAATTTCTCTTTTGCTTTTTTTGGAGAGGGGACACATTGAAGATCAGACCCAGGCCTCACCTAGGCAAGTGCTTTACCGTTGAGCTGCTACAACCCCAGGCCATGGTGTATGATTTTTTTTTTAAACTGGACATTTTAGGGAATATATTTCAGTATACAGTATCACCAGGTGGTTACTGTCTGTTTTTGTTTATTTGGTGACTTAGCTGGACTAATTAATTCTAGAGTCTTTTTTGCCTACTGTATGTAGCCATTGATGTCTCTGCTAAGTTCTGTTTGTTTTATTCTTGTTGTATTTTTAAGCACAGGTCACAATATCTTAGTGGTCAACCAGTGATTTGCTAAAAGAGATGCATAAATACCTTGAACTTGTAGGCTTCACCCTTTGCCTACAGGTCAATCTGTGGCTTAGGGAATGTGTTCAAAATTCTGTGCAGTGATTAAAATTCATGATTCAATATTAGATTCAGCTAAGTGATACTTTTTGTTACTGCTCTTTTTTGTAGTTGTCTGTTTGTTGAACTTTTTGCTGTCTGCTAGTACCTTAGAATACTTTAATAATACCAGTAAAGTATATATAAATTTAACATATTATATAGTAATAGATTCCTTTAGACATACAAATTATTTGAAATTTTTAGTATTGTTTTCTTTAGAAACAAATTTCTTGCAAGAATATTCAAGTCAAAATGAATATTGATATATAAGCCATAACCCAAATATAATGTCTTAAAGGAATGCTAGGAATTCTGAATAATCTCTGAATTTAATTTCAGTGAATTAAAATATTTATAAATTAATGTTCTCATGGTTAAATTAGTGTTATCTTTGAGACCTTAACTTTGGAAAGAAATCTACTTCAGAGATGAACCTGTCATAGATCTTCTTTCTTTGTTTTATTCTCTAAGATATTTGAATTGTAAGTAAATATCAAAATTATTTTTAAAGTTGAAGGGTAGATCTTTGTTCCTATTTAATTCATATGATAATGAAACTTTACATTAGAATTAATTAAAATTATTTTTGTAATCCGACAGGAATATTTGAGTTAAGAAATCATCAAAAACATCCTGCTGGTACCATCCATGTTATATTGAAATGGAAATTCACTTACCTTCCACCAAGTGGATCAGTAACTTGTGAAGACATAGGAAATTCCATACGCAGAGAAGAACTGGAAGTCGCTCAAAGATTACCTCTATCATCCTTTGATAGCACCCTAGCTGTAGTGAGTAAATGTGACTTTGAAATTCGTTTCAAATGCAAAATTTTATATACAAACTTAATAGCTAGGTACCTCTACAAAAAAATAGCTGATGGCTTACTTAAATAAGATAAGCAAACTTAGTCTGACATATTGGTTTATCTTAGGCACCAAGACCTAAACCAAGACAACGTTTAAGACCCGCAGATAAGAAGGTGTCTTTTGTGGACACCATGCCCCATCACAAATCTGTAAGTAGAAAAGAGTCAAAATACTTTTTTTTTCTGCTAACAAATATTTTAAATAAAAAAAAACAGAGATATACCCTGCTTGATTTAAGTGGAAACAGGTAAATAAAATATATCCTTTCTATTTAAAACAGTAGCTTTGTAATTTAGCACTATGTATAAATGTCAACTGTTCATAGTCTTTAATGTAAGTTTTTATGACCCTCTCTCTCTAAGCATTGTCTAGAGAGAGAGGCATCCTCTGTTCTCATGAAGAAAAAAGGCTTCAATAAAGTTGTCTAATTTGTTTCTCTTTTTTCTCACATTGTTTTATGAATTCACTCTAGTAAGCTTCATTAAAACCACTCTTACTGAAATCACAGTGACCATTTCTGCCATATCCAGTAGTCAGTTCTCAGCACCTTCCTCTCCCCATGCTTTTGATATGTGGAATACTCCCTCGTCTTGTGGCCCCTGGGACACCATGCCTTGCTAGTTTTCCTCTAACTTTACCAGTTATAGGTCTCACTCTCCTGGACCATGTCTCTAAATGCTGAGATCTAAGTGCCCAGTACTTAATCTTAAAACTTCTTATCCTCTCAGTCTGTATTTACACTAAGAGATCTTAGCCAGTCTCATAGCTTTAAAAAGCATCTATAGAGAGACATGGTGGCACATGCCTATAATCCCAGCACTCAGAAGACTGAGGCAGGAGGATTGCCATGAATTTGAGGCCAGCCTGGGCTACCAAGTGAATTCAAGGCCACCCTGAACTGCAAAGCAAAACCTTGTCTCAAAAAAACCAAAAACAAACAAAAAAAAAACACCTATATACTGATGTTCCCATATTTATAATCTTTAGCCTCAACCTCACTGCTGAATTTTATGTTTATTTTCTTACTGTATATTTAAAATGCAATGGACATCTAATAGAAATTTAAATTTTACATGTCAAAGACCAGACTCCTAATTGCATCAGTCCTCTTCCAAATCGTTTTCCTCTTTCAGTAACTGACATAACTATTTGCACAGCTGCTAAAGCATAAAATTTTGGAGGCATCCCCTTGTCTTCTGTCTTTCTCACGCCCCACATCCAGTTCATCCACAAAAATTATCAATTTTATACAGTTTCAAAATATATTCTATATTTATATAAGCTATACTGCTACCACTCAAATCACCATCACCTCTTGTAGATTTTCTTAGAAATACATTTTCTACATAATCAACAATTATATAGTAAAAGACGCAAATTTTAAAAATATAAACAAATTTTTACATACATGTCCTATGTAACCACCACTGCATCAAAATAGTATTCTGTGTTTACAAGACTTAAAATAATGCCTGCCACAGGAGAATCACAAGTTTAAGACTTGTAAAATTGCCTAGGCTAACTCAGTTTAGCAAAACTCTGTCTCAGAAAATAAAATAACAAGGAGTAGCGGGTACACCAGCACTAGAGTGTTTTCTTAGTTCAACCCACAGTATCACAAAAAATACTTTACGTATACAGTAATTCAATGTATGTATACTAAAGAAATGGAGTTAATTATTATAATTCAGAGGACATCTTATAGATAGCATTTATTGAGCGCTTATTCTGTGCTAGGTACTGAAATAAGTTGATATTTGATAAAAAGATAATATTGATCATAAGATGCACATACCTAGTCTAGCATGTATAATGTCTTGAGTTACAAAGTAATGTATCATCATAGAAAATATAAATAAGAAAAACTAATAAAAAATAAAATTAGATTTCCCAAACTCAGAGTTTTAGTGAGTTTCCTTCTACACTTTTTCCCATGAAAATATATGCATACTTATATTTGATCAGAGGTTTGTTTTTTTTTAACAAACTTGAAACCACTATCTGTGATGTTCTATAACTACCTATTTTATTTAACACTATATCATATACTCTCGATAATGTCAGTAAGTACAGATTTACATCATTATTTTTTCATGATCAAAGAACTCAAGTATTTGAATAACCATATTTTAACTAATGTCCTAATGTTAGACATTTGCACTGCTTTTCATTTTTTTATATAATAAATAATGCTTCAGTGAACTGTACTTGTGGTTGTTAAAGTGCATATACATGTGCCTTAAAGAATATCCATCTGGGAATGAACCCCAGTAATAGAGCATGTGATTACCACGCATGAGCCCCTAGGTTCAGTCCTCAGTACCATCAAAAACAAAAAATATATCCTCCATTTTATTCAAGTATATATACTAATTAAGTTCAGTGTCACACAGGTAACTATTATATTTGTTGGTAATTTTTACTAGTACATATGTACATTTATGTGCAAAAGTAATAAGATGATTTGGTACTTGCTACTAAACATAAAATAATATGCATTCATTTTCACATTAATATAAGGAAATTTCTATACCTCCTGAAGATTTGAAGGAAATTTCACCAGATGTGTCACATGCACAAGAAATAGATAATAATATACCAGTTATTCCACATATTCCCAAGGTATGCATTTATATTAAAATTGTTTTGGAAGGTTTAATGTGATTCTTAAAGACTTTGTCTTGTGAGTGTTACCATGTGAGTGTCTTGTGAGTATTACCATGATTCAGGAAATCGTACATGTATACTATTTTTGCATATGACTTCTTGGCAACAAAAAAATCAAAATTTGACAAGCAGAACAGCTGCAATTATACTGATATTGGCAGTATATACTGATAATATATAGATACGTGAATTAAATTTCAATGTAAAATTCATTTTGAGATCACTGCTTTTCTCATTCTTAGTATATATACAGATTTTCAGTTGTACAATTTCAATGGTTTTCTAATTTTTTCTAATGTGGCATATATATGTATTGTATTTCTGCATATTTGTCTCAAATCTACAAGCTTCAATATTCAAGTGCTTCTGCAAGAATACTCTAAAATGTGATCTAACTAATAATAAATACATCTATGTAATTTTTCTGTAGATTTCACAAGAAAGCAGTGTAACTAAGGAAAAAGAAAATGCTGAGGAAATACAGCAAGGAAAAGAGGATGATATATCTTTACTTTCTGAGGGCCAACTTGCAGAACAAAGTTTGGCTTCATCTGAAGATGAATCAGAAATAACTGAAGAAATAGAACCAGAAGGTGACTTTCTTTTTTAAAATCAACATTTTTTTACTTAACTCCTTGTTTTGCCTTGTTGACTATGGTATGCACCATAGAACACCTTCATTTAGTAATAAGATGGACCTCATAATACTGATTTCTTGACACATGATGGTTTACAGTTCATTCATTCTGCTTAGCCATGGTTAGATAGAATTATATCTCTTCTAATGGTAGCTTTGAGCTACACAGTAGAAGACAGCACAAGTGTCATTGTTGGCCTTGTTCCCATTATATGTTGTAAAATTGTATATGTTTTTTATTTAGTGTTATCAATTGGAATATTCTACGTCTTGACTTTTTAAAGTTAAAACTAAGACTCCTGACTAAAAAAATTACTACATGGTTTCTTTTCTAAAAATAAAACAAATTAATGTATAATGACAAAAAGCAGGTGAGGATAAGGATGGATAAGAACAGGGGAGGGCAGAGGGAAGAGATTACAGAGTATCTTGAGGAACTTTTGGAGGTGATGGATATGTTCACTTTCCTAATTGTGGTGATTATTTTGTAGTATTAACATATGTCAAACAGCAAATGTTGCAGCTTAAAAGTATATAGTTGTTGCATGTCAGTTTTAAACTTTAAAATAGTAAGGATAACACTGACTTTGATGCAATGTTATTGGTTAGGTTGTTATAAAACATCTATTTGCTTCTCTTTAAAGATTTTAAATTTTCATTCTTTAACCTGTATGAGGTGTGATTGAAAAATACCGTGTCTAAATTTTTAAAACATTGTTACAAAATAATCAATTGCCCCTTAAAATTCTCCCAGCTTTAAACACTCTTTTCACATCAGTCTTGCTACTTTCTGAAACAGTTCTGAAAGTTGTCTTTTGTGAATATCCTTAGTAGCTCTGTTGTAACTACTCAATGTCATGGAGTGATTCAAGCCTTACTTTCCCTGGTTATTGTGACTTTAAGAAAGAGTCAGAAGTCATATAGAGCCTGATCTTATAATAACTTAGGTGGATGAGGACACATCATAATATTTTTAGAGCCTGCCTTTCGGTGGATGGCACTTGGCAGCAGCCTTCACCATATTTTTGATCCGTCATATAGACACAAAAGAGAACTTCCAAAACTGCTCCAGAAAGTGGCAAGAATAATAGGAAAAAAAATAGGATAAGTGTATTCAAAAAAGGGGGGTACTTTAAGAGAAATTAATGACAAAGCATCTTGTAACATTTTTAAAATTTAAACATTCACAGTATATTTTGATCACTCAGCAGATATTTATTTTACTTCCTTTGTATTTACCAAAACTAAACTTCAAATTTCCAATCATCTTTTATTTTCTAAAATGTAATACATCTGTGAACAAATTTGCTGCCCAAAAAAAAAGATCTAAATATGATTATGATACTGTCCTTTTACGGTTACCCTATGATATGTGCTTGTTTCTGTTTCACAAGAAATGGTAATTTAGATAAACGTTGCCTTTTTGCTTTTTAATAGATGAAGAAGACAGATCTGCTTCTGACAGTGATGACTGTATTATTGCAGGTCCTATTTCCAAGCATATCAAGCAGGTCAGTAACTTGATGCCAACAATTGAAATGCTCTGCAATTAGGCTCTCTTTTGGTCATGGTATTATCAGTCTTTATAAATGAAAATTTTAAGTTAGGCAAAAATATTTCTGGAAAACTTTAATGTATTTTCATAATCTCAGCCAAGTAATTTTCTAGTACAAGAAGTTTTATGTATGGTTTCATTATGTAATGGACATCAACATATAAGCATTGATTTTGCCAAGAGTACATAACACCAGTAGCTTAGATGGTTGCTTTCTGACACCAGCTAACCTCCCTGACTCCTTTTCAGGAGCAGTGTCCAGAGATGCATTGAGTCGAATATGAATTTTCTTTTTGTTTTTCTTTTTGTTTTTGTTCTTTAAGACAAGGTAGTTTAGCTGGTCTTGAATTCATTGTGTAGTCCGTGCTGCCTTTGAACCCATGGTAATTCTGTCTCAGCCTCCACAGTGCTGGGAGTACAGTTCTGCACCACTTTGCCTGGCCAGATCTGAACTTAAAAAAATTCAAAATACAGTACTGCATTCAAAACTATGATAGCTTGCCTAATATGAAGTCATAGTCCACTCATATCTAAGAATGGCTACTGATAAACTGTAAGGGTTATTTTATTTCTGGCAAAAAAAAAAAAACCTTATCAGAAGATAATTAATCTTACGCAAGTTTTCCCTGCCTTGTTTTGTACACATTATTATAAAGTAGTGTGTAAATTGAAATTTTGAGAATAAAATTATATTTTAAATATATATGTATACCATATGTCTGCCAGAGCATTTTTTTTCCTGTAAAGAGGGGAAAGCTTTTGTAAAATAAATGTGAGTAAAGTTAAAGGCCCTAGCTTTTTCTGTTCATCTGGACTAATTTTCCTTAATGATTAATATCACTTCTCATTAAAGGATTTCTACTTTATTGGTAACAATTGCAGTACTTCTTTTAATTTTTCTTTCACACATTCTTAGCTTAATATTGTTGCAAAACAAAAACCACAAAACAGAACATTATTAAAGATGCCTCCATGAAATAGAGATATACATTTTTTTTGTGCTTGATAAATACAAACAGAACATTGCGCATGTTCAAAGTTTTATTAGTATTATTATATATTTACTGCTTATAATACTATCATCTGAACTGTCAACCTGATATGTGCAATTCTCATTCTTCAAAATTAATACGGAATTTTATATCTAGTTGCCTGAAGACTTAACTATAGCATTCAGTTCAATTAAATATAATTTTTGCTTAGTTAAATCTTAAATTATAAAATAATTTTATCAACCTAATAAAATTTTTTACTACTGGGGACACAGCAAAGAGCCCTGATTGTCTATGTTATGGGTACAGCAAGAAAACAAAAAAACAGAGACAAGTTTAGTACTACATGGCTGGAAAGTCAGTGTCTCTAGATGGGTCCTCCTCCTCACACTCCTAAATAGCCACTATTTAGTAAATGTATACAGTGATAGATGGGGCTAGTGAAAGATTCCAAGTTGACAGAACACTCAGGTGTATGACTATGGGCATGTATAATCCTATGATTACTCCAGAGGGAATAGATGATCATATACTAAGAAGGATCTTGACCAGGAGTATAATCCTGTGATGACTCAAGAGGGTGTAGATGATCTTATGCTTAGAAAAATCAATGGGAAATCTCAGATGGCTGGTACCAGTAATCCCAATCCTCCATTTTACCCCTTAGAGAAGTATGCAAAATTAGCTATTATCAATTTGTGGTCCCCAGCATATCTCCCTTTTTGCTTTTATAATTGAAGCTGTTGAAGCAGCATATAGAATATACATCTTTTGTTTGTACTTTTCTGCTAGGTGTTTAAAACCAAGCTAAAGTGAGACCTGTGTTGGTAAAAAATAACTTCTTTGCTAAGTTCTTTGCTATCTGTCAAGATCAGTTATCTCCTCAGGAATTACTCTGAAACCATGCACAGTACCTTGTAGTGCTTCTGTTTGTGTCAACCGTTGCATGAGTCATGGCTAATCAAATTTCTTTCTGTGAAAGCTTAGGAGACTTTTCTCTCCTGGTGACTCTCCTTAGGCACACTATATATTAATGATCACTTTCCTCTGTGGCCCCATAATATCCTCAATCAGAAGACCAGAGACTCACTGAGTATAGGATGTTGCAGCAGAGGTTCTCTTATGTCCTGGATCTTCATTGACCTCAGAGGGGTAGGGCTAAAATACTGGCTTTCCTCTTAACCTGTCTATCTTTCTAGATTTTGATCTCCAAACCTCCATTATTAAACATAAATCCCTGTAGAATATTAGCAGTTACATATTTTACACAGAAAATTAGAAATCAAAACCATACATAATATTGCAGTGTGACAATTATGACATTTTGTAACAACCTGACTTTCCATTTTGAATAAAATAACTCTTTTTGTCATTTATCCTTACCTAATACATAGAAAGCTTTTATCTAACTTGTAGACCTTTAGGGGAATGTACCTCTCATAAGTTTTTGTTAATAGCAGAGGTCTGAACCTGAAAGTCTATTACCATAAATAATCCCCTTTGTACAGTTTGGAAGACCTGTACATCTGGAGGCATGAATACATAATAATAATATTAGGTTAATAACAATTGTCATAGCCATATGAAAACCTTTGTACCAGAGTACCTTTAAATAACAACCTTATTTTCTAGAAAATATAATCTTTTGGCAATAACCAATACAAACATATCACAATAACATATTTTAAAGAATATTGGAGTGTCTCCCCTAAGACTATGGAGATTATTGGGGCTCCCTATTAATGAACAAGGACTGGAGAAATTTCTCCAGGCAGCTGCTTCCTTATTCATCAGTTGGAATCCTGTCGGATAGTTCCCCCAAGCCTGAAGGATCCCTCAAAAATTCAAAATTGCAAAAAAAAGGAAAAAATTATTTTTTGAGCTCACATACAACAGCTGTTTACAGAAAAGACAGACAAAACAAATACACACAAGACAGTTTATAAAATCAGTGCACTCTGATATATTTGGCCAATTTTAATTACAATGACTCTTTTATAGCTTTCATATTTGCAAGTATAAATAGAGTAGTCAGGACTCTACTTTGTAGGTCAGTTACCGAGATCACTTGTGATAATTAGAAGAAATAAACCTTTTTTTTTCCACATGTGAAAGCAAAGACACTTATCAGGCTGATGGTTTATTTGACTGAAATATCCAAATTGCAGTCTTAATAGCCACATGTAACTGTTTCTTCTAATGGGACATACAGGTAATTTTTACTGTCTAGGGGGCTAGGGATTTAGCTCAGCGGCATAAGCACCTGCCTTGCAAGTGTGTGGTCATGAGTTTGATCCCCAGTATCAAGAAAAACAAAATTTACTGTGTGGGAGGTGAGCAAGCCAGATTTGTGTGTACAAAAAGAGTATATCTGAGAGTGGCCAGCTTACAAGATACTCTGGAGAGAAATCATGAGGAGAGGTAGTCCTCTGGGAGCTGGGGCTGTGCCTATTTTAAATACCTGTTTCTATTTAAAACTGTTATTAAATTTATAAGGTTCCCTAGGAATGTTCCCGAGGAATGTTTTGTTCTATCAATGAACCTATCTGTGTTATAAAAATCATTCAACCGGACTTGTTAATCTCCAGTTCTGCCTAAGGACTACAAGGCAGATACATTTGGATTAAAACCTGTACATTTATTTTCAAGATCTACAGGATTACATCTAGACCTGTTTTTTAATATTACAGAGATAAGTGAAAATCTGTTTCTCTCTGGAAGAGCCCAAAGGAGGAGATACTTAACATTCTGGTAATTTGCCCATGGCAGAGCGAGAATTGCCTAGGATTAAATACTGTTGTATACTGTTATTTCTCAGGGCTGAAGCAGTGGTGAAGTATCTTAGTTACTTTTCTCTCATTGGTGGGGCAGAATACCCAATACCCAAAATGAAGGAAGGAAAGGTTTATTTAGCTCACTCTCTGTAGAGGTTTCAGTCCATAATTAGCTGGCTCCAAAGCAGGGTGGCGTGGCACTGGGGCAACACTTCAAGGCAGCAGCCAGAGCAAAATGGGGATAATAAGCCCCTTCTCCTCCCTTATATTGTAAGCAGGCTACCCCCCACCCCCCGCCCCAGGATCAGTGTAGCACTCTCACCACCTCTGTGCCCTCCTCTCATATAGGATGAGGATATTTACGAAGTAAGAATCCTGGCTCCTTGCTGAGTCTCTTAGTTAAACTTCTAAACTTCGTAAGTTGACACAATATATCAGTTATAACAAGAAGTCACAGAAGAGTGACCTCAAGTATGGCACAAGACCCAAATCCCAACCATTTCAGGTGCAAAAAGACAAAATTGAGAACTTTCCAAGGATAAATTATGATCCTTAGCAAAACATGCCTCTAGAAACAGAAGTTATGATTGACTTCAGCTGCATTGTCAAACAGAAAATTAAACCAACAATCAAAAAATGTGAGTGGCTGCTTTTAACATTTTGAAAGAGAATGAGAGAAAATGAAAGTGTTCTGATTCTGGCCTTTAGGGCTTAATTTCTTATAAATGACTCTAAATCAAAAGTTCCAGAATACTAGCCTGAAAGAGATCTGTCACCTCTGGGGACAGACAGAGGCAGATAATAGACCAGAAGAATTGTTTGTGGCAAGGAGTAAAATCTAAGCAACTAATCACCAGGTTCGACCACCCAAATGTCCGTGGAAGATACTGCAACTGATATGTCTTGATGAAAATCACTATTTATTATAGTAGGAATTACAGTAAGTCCTTCAGAGATTAAACCTGATTTCCCAATAATTAATCCCATGGCCTCTTCAAGCGGTGGTCTATAGATTCCAGTGGGGATTAAAACTGCCCCCCCATAAATGAATACAGGAAGATACAGGTAACTAATCCTGCACTGTGGGTGGTTCTTTGCAAGGACTTAATGTCAGGCCTTGTACTCATCCCAGCAGAGGAGCCTGATGTTTGTCTGGTTTGGACTAGATACAACTGGTTCATCTGTGCCTGGGATAGCAGGACACTGTTTGATGTTGTCCCCTTTGTTTATGTCTGGACCCAGGGAAGGGCCAGTTAGTTCTCCATTTCCCTGAAACAGAGGTATGCCATCCTTATGAAATCTCAACCTACACTCTTTTGCCCAGTGAAAACCTTTCATGCAACGTCGGTACAGATTACACGATAAATTTGAGCCTGGTCTAGTAATAGTCTGCACAGCTGAGAGAGGTGGTGCCTTTTTGGCCCAGGCAGTGCCGGCCAGTGTGTCCATGCTTACAACATTTTAAAAATTTCATTATATGAGCCTTATGAGAAAGACGATGGGATATAGCATGTGCATGAGTGGTAGATCCAATATTTTGGCATACTTGCATATAAGTAAATAAGTCTGTAGCATGAAGTACTGAGGCTAAGTTTCATTTATATTCCTTATTGGCATTCTCATATGCTAATTGATGAAGGAATATTTTAGCTGCATGTTCATGAGAAATCTATTTACAGCTTCTTGCAATCTAGCTACAAACTGGGTAGACGTTTCTGTCGAATCTTGGAGTATCTGAGTAAAGAACTGATTGGGTGTTCCATCTTCTGCAACTGAAATCCATGCTCAGCATGGATTCGCTAGGTATATGTAGCTATAGTTTTTGGATGGATTTTTTTATTTTGGATCATAGCTACTTAAAAGTTTTCACCTATTTTATCCAAAACTCATATCCAGTATACCCACTTTGGGAAAGGAAAGATAGAATGTAGCTATGTGATAGAGTAATCTATGAATTTGTTTTGATGTCTGCATCATTTAAAAGCTTCATGATCAGTAGGCTAAATTGTTTCTCTTCTGCAGATAAAGAATGTGATTGCCCCATTGTTTCCCTTGACAACAGACTCCTAGAACAAATTCCTATTTGCAACTTGTGTCTAAGCACTGCAATTAGTAAAGTGTTCCACTTACCTTTAAATTGGTCATGCAAGGAACAGTAGATTGTCACCACCTTGATAGTAGTTGTCATGGTTTGAATGTCATGCATTCTGGTCACTTTGGGCGCCAAATATCAGGAACCCAAACAAGAACCCCGATTGTCTGTGTTAAAGATTATGGCTAGAAAATGAAAAACAGAGAAAGTTTAGTAATACATGAGTGGCTATAAGGTCAGTGTCTCTAGATGGGTCCTCTTTCTAACACTCCTAAATAACCACTATTTATTGGGTGTATACCATGATAGGTGGGGCTAGCAAAAGATTCCAATTTGGCAAAAGACTCAGAATTTTTGACTCTATGGGCAAGTATAATCCTGTAATGACTCAAGAGGACATAGATGATCATATGCTAAAAAGGATCTTGTCCTGGAATATAATCCTGTGATGACTCAAGAGGGCGTAGGTGATCTTATGCTTAGAAAAGTCAATAGGAATCTCAGGTAAGTGGGTACCAATAATCCTATCCTCCATTTTATAAGGGAAGTATGCAGAATTAGCCATTGTGAATTTTTGGTCCCCAACATGTACTTTCTCATTAGAACAATTTGATAATACTATTAGTGGCACAATATGTGTGGGATTAGTTTTGTATCCACAAACAAAACCCATAGGAAAGACAGAGAGATAGAGGGACATCAGAAGAGATTTATTAAAGAAAGTGGCTGCTGTGATTATAGAGACTGAGAAGTCCTACAATCTGGAGCCAGCAAGATGGTGACTCTGGAGAACTGATGATGTAGTGATAGACTGAATCCACAGACCTGACAGAAGCAGAGAGCCAGTTGGCTAAGAGAGCCAACAGACTTGAGAATCACGAGGAGCCAGTCAAAGTTTGAAGGCAGAAAAAGACCCATGACCCACTTCAAGGAAATCAGGAAAGAAAAATTCCCTCTTCCTCAGCCTTTTTGTTCTAGTCAAGTCTTCCACTGATCGGATTTGACCTACCTACATGAGGGAGGGCATTCTGCTTGACTTGGTCTACTGAATCAAATACCAATTTCACCAGAAATATTGTCACAGACATCCAGCATATTGGACGAAATGTCTGAGCACCCAGTCAGGTTGACAAATAAAATTAACAATCACAGCATTTTACTAGCAATTCTTTTTTCATAAGTCTGAATATTTGACTCAGACATTGCTTTCTCATCCATCACTGTTTCTGCAAGTTTTTTGGTTACCTACATGGTTTAGCCTTTTGAACAAAAGAATATGAGGAATGACATACTGAATCAGGCTAGAGGTCTCTAATGAGATATCTGGGCATGTATTTATCTTGTGAAATTATAATCAGCACCCATATCTCTTGTCATAACTAGAATATCAATAATTAGTATCATATTAATATACTTGTGCTATAAAATATTTAGCTATTATCTGGCCTATTCCCATTTTTTTCCAGATTAGTAAATTAAAATAGAAGACAAACGGTAACTTGCTTACAATTATTTACTAACTAAAAGAATTCAGGGGAAAGAGAAATGTGGTTTTTTTTTTTATAAGAGACATCATGGAAGATATGAATGACCATGAGCTGGCCTGCCTATTTCCTTCCCTTTCTCATGGACTGATTTTCTTTTTAATCTTTTTGGGCTGAATTTCTCTATGTACTTATTGCCCAAAAATAGTCATGCAAAAATGCCCAGCACTGAGGAGAGAGATGTAAGGAGCCACATCTAACATCTGTATTGAATTTATCATTACTCAATGTGTACCACTTGTCAAGTTATACACACAAAGCATGTCCTGCTATAACTGTGACTTGTCAAAGATGTGGAGAAAGTCATGTGCACTTCTCATATAGGAAGGGAATGTGCATTGTGTGCTTCAGAAGTCCAGAATGCACTAAGTAGAGCAGCCTTTCTATAGGAAGGGACAGAGGCCTCAGTTACAATACTACAGGCTAAACAGTTGGGATTTTATCCTTTAGTAGACACTAGAAGACAGTGTAATATCTAATTTATTTTCTAATCCCTTTATTCATTATCTAAAGTCAACATTGAATGTTTGGAATTTTTAATCAAATTATACACGCTCAGATCAGTGATCTACCTGGGAGCAGTTTTGTTGCCCGAGGGACATTTGACAATGTCTGAGGCATGTTTGGTGTCAGGTTGGGAGGAACTGTTACTGGAATCCAGTAGACAGATTAAAAGTGCTGCTCAACATGTTGCAATGTTCAAAACCTACAATTAGAACTACCTAACTTGAAACGTTTATGGGGCAGAGGTTAGGAAATCTTGCCTTAGACCTACAGAACCATGTGCATATTAGCAATTGCTAGCCTCTCTGTGGAGCTGTAAGGCAGGCACTTATGCTGCTGAGCTAAATCCCCAGCCCTGTGGAGCTGTATATTGCTCTTAGACCTTTCCACTTATTTCCATTGCCATTGTTCCTTAGACAATACAGTGTAACAACAATTTACATGGCATTTATCTAGAGACAACTTAATATATGTAGAGTACGTGTGGGTGTATAAAAATGATGCCCCATTTTATATTAGGGACTTGAACAACGGAGGCAAGGGAGTTGCCCTGGCACCAGGGAATTGGAATGCACAGAGTCCTGTTGGAGGCTTTGGGGGAGGAGGTGCCACAGTCAGCTTTGGGACCTTCACTAGAATTAGTAAAGCCTGAGCCAAATTCTGATGCATAGGAGTCAAGGGAAAGTGGGGGAGTTATCTTTTTAGGCCAAAGGAACAACAACAAAAAGAGGAGGAAAAAAAAACTCACAAGAACTCAAAAGAACATAAAACATGGATTGTTCTGTGAATCAGAAAGGTTATAGGATGGCCTGAGACTATTACAGTCCACATGAGGAGCCCCAGGAGAACAGGCTGGAAAGATGGACATAGTCCATAGTATTGAGGCCTTTCAGTATTTTTTAATTTTTTGATGAAAGATTTTGCTGGATGGTGAGGCTGCGTCAAACTCCTGTGCTCAAGTAGTTATCCTGTCTCAGCCTCCCAAGTAGGTGGGACTGCTGTGTCACCTCTGCGTCATTTTAATGAATGGAGGAAGAAGATTAGATATTTATTCACGATGTTCCAAGCCTTATTCAAAGGACTGGGAATAGAGCAAAGAGTAAGAGACATACATTCCTGTTATTAGGAGCTTTGAACTCTTGCATTGCATATTAAAAGATGGTGTCAGTAGTGGAAAGAATAAATTAAAGACACACAGTTAAAAAGTAATTAGATGGGGGCTGGGGATTTAGCTCAGCGGCTTAAGCGCCTGCCTGGCAAGTGTAAGGTCGTGAGTTCGATCCCCAGTACCAAAAAAAAAAAAAAAAAAAAAAAGTAATTAGATGAACCTACCCTTTTGTTATCCTTACTTTATAGATTTTTTTTAAAATTGCCTCTACTCTATAATGTTGTGAAATTGGTAATAAAAGTAGGATCTTAGATAAATACTATTTATGCCAATTATGCTATGAAATTTGAATTATCTAATGTACTGTGTAAGCAATTTAAGATCATTCAGCTTCTGTGTGTGTTACAGAATCTGACAGCTCATAATTGCATCTTAGAAATGTTGATCCTAGAAAGGAATCTCGTAGATTTCCCAGAACTTCAACATTGGTTCTTTCTCTTTTCTTCATATCTATGATCTATAATTAATCATAGATTACTTCATTTTGTTTCATTTCATTTACAACATTTATGAGCTTCACTTTTTCAGTATGAAATGCTTGTCCCCTCCTTTCCTTTCCAAAGTGGTATAATTAGTGTTAGCATCTTTTTTAACAGGCTACATAAAGTTTAGTGGCTGGATTAAATCAAGTCATTAACATAGTGTGCTACCCAATTTGCCCCTATCTCTCTTCGTTTCCTGGACATCAAAGTGCCATAGAGCACAAGTGTA
Source organism: Dolichotis patagonum (assembly GCA_004027295.1). NCBI lineage: Eukaryota > Metazoa > Chordata > Mammalia > Rodentia > Caviidae > Dolichotis > Dolichotis patagonum. The sequence continues at coordinate 81,187 of PVJX010003931.1, forward strand.
ATTGGGCCTTGCTGGCCTGTCAGATTCCGTCAGCCTGATGACTGCTGCTCTTACTAAAAAGCTTCTAGGCATGATAATTAATGGGGGTAGGGGAAGCAAGGGGAGCAAGAATCTGAGAAATATAAAACTTTGGACATTTCTCTATGAATATTTTATTAATTTGAATAATCAGAAGTTAACAGTATCAATTTGATGTATAATACATTGATTAAAAGCCTTGTTCCAGGTCCTCAAAATAGATATCAAAAAATGAACATTTACAGTTGGCATTAAAAACATTAATGATCCTTATTTGCATTAATTCCAATTTTATAATTTAAATAATGCATTCATTTTCCACAACAAAATACATTGCCATCAACTCACAGAGTTCTTAAAATTTGCCCACAGGTGAGAATGGGAAATCACAAGCTAAAAGTACAATGGAGATTTTTGTGCAGTACATATTTACATCATTCTCTTTCTCTGTTCCTACTAATAGCAGTTTTGTAAAAGCTGCCATCTTCAATTGTACTAAATATTGAAGAGAACAAGAGCCTGACATTCCTGAGTGATTGCAATAATGATATTCAGCAAAATTTGTTTTTAAACTTTGAAAGTCAAAAATGCAAAAAACAAGCCACTAATTTTAGAATTCATATAGAAAAACTGTAAATCACTTAAGAATCAAACATAGTATCCTATCAGTAGATAATAAACTCAGTGTTTTACATGAGTAAACTTAGGCTATATAGTAGGTTTTAAAACATATAAAACCAGAAATTCAAATCACTCTCCTGATAATAATGCTTTTTAAACTATTTTTATGTTTCACAACTTATCTCTTACTAGTAACTATGAACAACTTTCCATATAAGCATTCTATTTAACATATATGTACAGTATTCCATTAAATGCCTTTCACATTTATTTAAATAATCCCTCTTGATAGACCCTTTCATTTCTACCAATCTAATTACAAACACTCCTGGTTAAAATGTACATAACAATGTGAGAAAATTCCTGTTTCTTTCTGCCACACTTTGCCAAACTAATGGATAAGAAATTTTACTTCATTAGTGATTGCACTTAAACAGAAATGTGTATGTATATACATATTACATACATATGTTTTATATGAACTTACAGATACAACATTTATAAGCCAAAATATAAACAAAACAAAACAAAACAAAACAAAAAAGTCTGGAAAGATACATGCCAAACGGTTTAGCAGTGAACATCTCTAGGACAGGAATCAGCAAATAATGGCCCATGTGCCAAATCAGCCCTCAACCTGATTTATTGGAACTCAGCTGAACCCATACATTTGCGTCTGTAGCTGCTTTCAGTCTACAAGGACGAAGTATTCACAACAGAGACCATGTAACCTGAAAATGCCAAAACTGTTTGCATCTGGCTCTTTATAGAAAAAAGTTGTACATCCTTAGTTAGGATGGAACGTGCTAAGTAACATTTTGTAGGAGACCATAGATATGGACTAGAAAGCTGTACTGGGCTGAAGAGGACAAAGCAGTATAGAGTTTAATCACAGTAACTGAGCTTTGGTTAGTTGTAAAAGACCTTATAGCTTTAACTAATGCAGCTATAAATAATTAATGAGTTAAACTGTCACCAATTGACTGGTTGACCAGACTATAGCCAGTTAAATTGTTTTCTGTAAGTGCTGCTATCTGATCACATTTTGACTGAAGTTAGAATTTCTTATGGTTCTAGAAGTGCCTAATTCACCAGTTTTGATTTGCTGTGCTCAGATGAATCCTACTAAATTTAAAGTCTGAGGAATTTTTCTTTTAACATATGAAACAAAGTTTCTTATATTTTACCTTTTACATATGCTGGATTATTTTGAACAATGAGCATAGATTACCTTTAAAAAGGAAATAAATTTGTTAGCTAATCCTATACAAAAATGTTATTTAACTAAAGAGTTTAATATGAATACTTGTGGGAGCTCATCTATAAATATATTTAAAGGGACAGTAGATGAATCTTTCTTAGGTGATTTGCTTTGATTTTTTTAAATAGGGCCTCACTGGCCTTGAACTCACAGAGATTTTCTTGCTCAGCCTCCGGAGTGCTGGGGTTACAGGCGTGGGGCACCACACCCAACCTTTCTTTGATTTAGTATATTCCCTAAACCAGCAGCATCAACAGCATCTGAAAATCTGTGAAAGATACAAATTCTTGGGCCCTACTCCAGCCCTTCCAAATAGAAGTTGATTTATCAGAAGAATCTGGAGTGTACTAAAGTGTGAGAACCAGAGCTTTAGGGAAAAGCAGCACTTCTCACACTTGGCTGCACGTTAGAATCACCTAGGGAACACATTTAATGCCAGCGCCTATGTTCCACCCACATCAATTAATCAGAATTTTGTTCTTGCTTCCCCCAGTGATTGCGAACCACTGTACTACAACATCTGCTCTTAATGGTGGTGAAAGTGGAATATCAAAATCACTTGCAGTTGAGTGTGGTTTATTTCTTTAAAATTCTCTTTTTCTTTCATATTACCACTATAGGAAACAATTAATGATGAAATTGTGTCATATCCCACAGGTGATCCAGGACAGGTGAAAGTACAGTAAAGCCACTGCCTTAGAATATGTGGGAATAAGCTTCTATAATTTGCTGACCATTGAAGACACAGTTATTTACATGGGGATGAGGGACACTTGCCAGCGTTCTTAAAACAGGTGCTCTCAACCCCAGCATGCACCAATTTGGCCCATCAGTAGAAGTCTGAACACTTACATTATTTGTTCACCATAGTGCACTACAGTGTGGTTTAAGAGAACAGATCAGAAAAGATAAGCTACCCACTGATGAAAACTGGGTTTGCTTTACTTCATTTGTTAAAAACATTATTACCCTGACAGTATGAGTTTCTGGAGACATTGCCTATCTATGTACTCTGGTTTCTTCCAAATAACTCATTTTTAAAAACCAAAAGTTTTTCAGTCAAAACTTCAGTGAGGAATGGATATGGTTTCTAATAAGCAAAAACAAGGATACGTAATTTTGTGTCTTTAGAAGATCACTGCCTGTGCCCAGCCTGAAGAAAGGAAGTTATAAGAATCGCCAGCAATCAGTATGCAGTTCTGCCCTACTTACATGTGGGTCTGCCAGTATCATGATGAGTTTGATGGTTTGAATTAGTTATTTTAAGCTTGTTTTAGAGCTCACCTCAATTAAAATTTGAACTCAGGGCCATAGACATGGATTACTACCGACCTTCTATTTCCATCTCATCTCTTTGTTTTGTTACAAAATAACCGAGTTCTACATACCAGCTTCCTGTAGATGGGCTTTATTTGTATATGTTTATACACACACATTTATAACATCTTTAATGCTAGAAATAATCCCCATGTAGATTAGTATTACTTTGGAGATTAATTTGTTAAACCTTTAAATTTTTCAGACCAATTTGAATTTCTCTTCCCTGACTCCTGAGAATCAGGGATATATACAAGAAAACATAAAAGGATATCCAGTGTAACACTATTTGTAATAGCAAGAAATTGTAAACATTTAATTATTTGTCAGTAGACAAATGAACAAATAGGCTATAGATTATATATGAAATTCTGTATAAGTTAATATGAATTAGAATTATAAATACCAGAAACAATATTGAGTAAAAAACAAATTTCAGATTGATAGCTAGAATATGATATCACTAATATAAAATCTAAAAACAGTAAAGAATACTATATGTTGCTTAGGATATATATATATATATATATTATAATATAAAATATGTAGAGAAAATATAAAAAACATATTGGAGAGTAATACAGCAAACTTCAGCATAGTAGTTACCTCTGGGGAATGGGAACACAACAAAAAGGACTTGACAATCAAGGACTTTACCAGGATCTGAAATATTTTATCTCTTCAACAATAAAAAAGGTCTGAATCAGATTCAGCAAAATGGTAACATCTGTGTAAGACTGTAAGTACTTGAATATAAAGTAATTTTCTGTACTTTTCTGTTTGAAATGTCTTATAATCAAAAATTAAAGAAATGCTTGTTCATTACAGAAACTGAGTAAAATTAAACTTTCCTATAACCTTATCAGTTAGATCTAAATCTCACTGACTGAGACACATTGCAAAACCTTTATCATAGGCCATTCTGAGTTATGCAATACTGTATTTAAAGGTTGTCAGGTTGAATTAGTTCCTAGAAGCTTAACAATCCAACTCCAAGGTGGCTGCTGTGATGGCTGAAATTAGAGAAGAATTCAGCATAAACATCTGATATAAAACAAAAATTTTAAGCTTGCCAATAATAAGCCTAAGTAAATATTATATAAAAGGCCTAAAATATGAATTAGCATCAGTCAGGAAGCAGTAGTGGGACTGAGCCAAAATCATAAATGCTATAATTTACTTTTCTCTGTGAGTAGTACAGGCTGTCATCACATTTCTGTATCATTCAATCACATAATGTGTAGTGTCCATCCATACAGGGAACTGAAAATAAGTTGTGTGTAGTTCTTATTTGAGTCCTTTCTATTACTTCTGTTCAGTCAAAACAGTCATAATTTACATATGCTCTTCTACATGCTGATGTTGACATCTTGCTACTTATGAAAGTTATGGGGCAACTGGTGAATAAGACAGACGAGTGAGAAAAAGCATCTTCCCTAGTAACAAATGTCCACACACATACAGGAAACAGAACTGGAAAATCCTAAGGCTGTGTCATCTGGCCAACTTTTTGCATGTGAAGGATGCTAATACCTTTAGAGGTATGACCTGTCATTTTGCTCTAGTAATTCTGGACAGGCATATAAAGGATTTATCTGAAAAGACTGCTTTGGTCACTGCCTTCTAAAGCAGTATAGGATTTACTACCCATTCTGATTCTCCTAACTGAATTATCTTGTTTCCTTTTTTTTTTTTTTCCTTATTTTTGGGTGAAATTTTCATACATACAGAAAAGTTCAGATAATAATAACCTATCACCTAGATTCAATACTGCTTTAACCTAGTCTTACTCAATGAAAAAAATCTAAACATCAAAATTTCTGTATACTTTGCAGTAGTTAACAATCATCCATTTCCCAAAACATAGCAGACACATGTTTTTAAATGATAAAGCACTAGAAACTGCAACTTCACATAGTTCTGGCAACATATGAAAGATAATATACAGAACATATTCAGCCTCTTCTGTGTCACTTAATATTTATTGAGCACCTACTATGTGCCTGATGCTGGGGAGGATGTGAAATAGAAGAGTAAAATATAGTGCTCTCCCACTGGAACTCACAGTCTGTGGAAAGAGGCATATATGTAAACAAATCTACACAGTACAACATGACTGAGAAGTGCATTGAGGGTCCAACAGAGTAACCAAGTAACTGGTTTTGGAGATTAATGATGCTTCTATAAAGAAGAGCATGTGTGACTCAGAGCTTCAGATGGCTGAATTCAGTCTGATGGAAAAGATGATTTCAGACAATAAGCAAACAGAAGCAAAAACCAAGCAATATAAACAGCACACCACATGTTCGAGGGAATGGCTAGAGTATTCAAGCAGAAAGGTGTTACCTGAATGCTTTTTAAGGAGCAAATTCTACCACAATAAGGAGAATGACTGGGAGTCAGGCAAGAAATTAAAGATAGAAATGCCTCACTTCTCACAGTCATGAGAGTAGATCCACTCACTGTATATAATCATCCCTAGCTTCACTGAGCAGATAGTCTTATACTATCCATCAATCTGCTTCCAGTTATCAACCAGTTATCTTTTATTTTAATTCATTCTAGTTTCTCTGTGTTCTGTCAGGTTTCCACTTTTTCCCTCACCCCTAGTGCCGGGAATTGCACTTATAACCTCATGCTTGCCACACAGGCGCTTGTGCCACTGAGCTAAATCCCCAGATAGTTTCCACTTTTTAATAGCAGAAAAGCTCTTGTATTGGTTGCCTCCTATAGGAACCAAAAGAAATTTCTCTAGATATAATAAATGAGAAAACATCTTGCTTTATTTCCCAACTAGCTGACACAGTGTCTGAAATACCATGTGCTCTCAACAATTCAATGACTCATTGAATTGTTTAGGAATTAAGACATTAGGCCAACAGAAATGGGCATAGTGTGTGTGAAAACACTGGAAATGGCGAGATGACTCTGTGTAAAATAACTAAAATAGTTACCAGCTGATACAGGGAAATATCAGAGGACGATTGAGACTAGGAGAGAGGAGGAATGAGAGGAGTGATACCGAATTCATTTCTGACATGTTAAGTTGGAATTGTCTACTATCCAGTTGTGTACCTCCTAATCTTCAAATCATCAGATGTGACCCCGTTGAACTTTTGATTCACAAGGGCTCGAACAAAACCAGAATTGTTTCAGTGTTGAAAAATTAATTGTCTAGTCTCATTAGCCAAAATTTATAATGTTTGGAAAATTGCTTTCTTTTTTGAATTTAAGTTGCTTCACATAGTATGAGATGGATGAAGAAATGATAACATAACTTTGCCAGTAATATTGGTCAGAAAATTGAAAAGGTCATGTGATGGAAAAACAGGGCTGTGGAGAAAAATAAAAACTAGACCAAGCAGAAAAATTTTCAAGTTCTTTTATTTCTTTGGATAGTTTAGTATGTTGCATTTTGTTGTTGTTTTGACTGTTTTTAGCTTTACTCTTTTTGTTATTCAGTTTTTTAGGGTAGGATTCAGGTATTTTATTTAAATTTAAATAAAAATAATTTTATTTAAAATTATACTTTAAACTTTAAAGAGTTGCATATAGTCTTATTTTAACAGCCTGCATTAATTTTTACAATAATGGAAGCTTCCATATGGAAACTTATAGTCAATATATTATTAATAAAGTAACCACTTAAATATGCATGATTATTCTACTACTTTAAACTTCATCTGTCTCTTCATCAAATTCTGTATTAAACAACTTCAAATCCCTATCTTCACAAGGTGTTTTAAGTATGTATCTCTCTTTTTTTCCGTTTTATAGCTATTTTCCTTCCTTTTATGCAGAAGCATGAATCTTTTGTAAGATATCTTCATTATAACAACTCTAAGTTTGTCAAATTTCCAAGTCATGTAAAAGACTTAATTATGTATTGTGCTATATTTGAACTGGAATTATAAAATATATGTGTGCAGTATTTTTCACAACCACAATACATTTTTAAGGAAAAAATAATATCATTTAACATATTTTCTTTACCATGTAGTCTTCAGCAAGTAGAGAAGGGCTTTTCTGAAGTGAGATTAGACAATAGAGCCAACTTCATTTTTTATGCACGTGAACGGAGAGGGCTTGAGGTTATTAGTTGAAACTGAGTAACCTTTCCAGGCTTTCATCTCTTTCTTTTCAAATTTGAATATGAAAAGCATATTCTAGTCAAAGACCATCACTTTAATGACATTTGGCAGTCATTTGATTTATTAGGTTTTAGAAAAAATTTTCCTTTAAATATTTCATCATACTATGCTAATCCTAGTAATATTGCCAGCTGCAGCCTTGTACCTGTATTAGTGGAGACAGAATGGTGTGGAATTTTCTCTGTCATCCTAGTAAAATTTCCATGAATCTACTGAATAATAAAATAACCTTATTGAAATATTCAGATTTGAGTTTTTAGTTAAAGTGTCTCAGAATACATAATAAAAGAAAATGTCTTTTGAAAGAAGGGGGTAAAATTACTTCATCAAATATTGAGGGGGTTTGGCAGCAATGAAAATTGTTCTTTATGGAGATATTTCTACAATGGGCTACTTATGTTTTCAATTTGATTAATTATATTGTATACTCTGAAACATCTACGTAATCATCATGGTGAATTTGCACACTGATATACATTTAACAGTGAATTTCCCAAAGCAGGTCATATAAACAATCCTTATTTTTATGTTTTGCTAATTATTATTGATGTTATATAATTTACAGTGGCATGTCTGAATTTAGAAGAGCCTTTTTGACAATAAAAAGCAAATTTTAGACTAAAAAAAACAAATTTAACTAAGGAGTTATTTTGATGTGACCTGATTTTTAAATCACAGTCTCTTATTGGACATCATTACTCAAGGAAACATTTGTGACTTATGATAATGTCTCTAACACCTAGCTATTAAACAGAATGGAAGTGCAAGTTAAATATTTTAGTTGTTAATTCTGTGAATGCAAAATAAAATTCAGTTGTAAGAGACTACTTCTGTTATTGGATATAAAATTTGCTTCTTTTGCCTGAAAATGCATTATTTATTGCATAAAATATGTTGTGACAGAACATATGAGAATGCGCTGGAATTTCTGCTCTAGTTAATATAGATTCATATAGCTACATATACTGTTAACATGATAGTCATAATGCATTCAACAGGTTTTGATCTCTGAATAATTGAAACCTCAGGTACTCTAGATTAAATAAAAATAGTGATAAACATGTACTTCATTACATAGTTTGAATAAGGCCAACTGATACTTGTCATTCTGAAGGCTATCTGAGATGAAGATCTCATAATCTCCACTCCTGGTAGACCACTAGTAGAGTATTTATAGCCTCACATGTAAAGCAGGAGACTATTGCATGACACTGTTAACTTCAAACCCTGGGGCATTAGAATCTCATTTTCTTTCTCTCTCTCTCTCTCTCTCTCTCTCTCTCTCTCTGTCCTGAATAATCTATCATGTTTAACATACAGTAGTGTACATTACATTTCAGGGAGAAAAAAAAGCCCTTTGCCTCTGTTCTTTATTCTAAAGTGATAATGAAACAGAATAAAGGCTTTGTTGCTTGATCATTTTGTTTGTTGGGTTTGTTCTTCAAATAGCCAGCAGAGAAAATTCGGATTGAGATCATAGCTCTAAACCTTAATGATTCTCGAATCACAATGGATGACACCATCCAGCGGCTGTTCATTGAGTGCCGATTCTACAGCCTTCCTGCTGAAGAGACACCTGTGTCACTTCCGAAGCCCAAGAATGGACAGTGGGTCTACTATAACTACAGCAATGGTATGTACAATTCATTCATAATACAGAGTTTTGTGTTTGTCCTTATTGGTCTGTGAAGCAGACTGAAGAATCAAGCAGAAGGTTTAATTCCCTCATGTTCACCTAACCTCATGGAAGTCTTGTCAGGCTAGATTAATGAAAGTCAAACCTGTAACATATGAATTAAGAAAATGAAATTAAAAAGAAAACAAAAACAATAGGAAAATAGTCTAGCTGTTCCAGATAGTGTCAATAGAAAAATGCCACCTAAATCTGTAATTGAATTTAATTGAGAAATATGATATTTCAGTGGGGAAAAAGTACTAGGACTTGAATCAGTGCCATTCACATAAATCAGTGGCCTAATTTTTGTCTACCTCTTAGATCTATGTCATTGTATAGACGTTCTTAGAACACATGTGTGTATCTCTCCCAGTATCTAGATATTTCAAGATGGTAACAAAGTAGAGGCTGAGCTCCTATATTCTCTTTCCATCAGCCAGCCCAGACATCCATTTGTTGCAGCAGGTGGATTTTCTCTCTTAGAGCGTGATATATCAGCCACTTAACATGTAAGTCTCCTGGGCCAAAACAGATCCAGTGGCCAACTTGTAAATTCTTAGATCAATCAACATTAAGGAGTTTTAAAGAATACTACATTGTAATCAGTGTATAATCAGAAAGGAATAAAAAATTATATCAAGATGCTGTAGCCATAAGTTAAAACTGCCCAGTAAGTTCTCATAAAGCCCTATACTAAAACAAATCATAGTGATATAGTATTGCATTATCTTCAGCAGTCTCATAGTAGTTGAACACTTACTGTTTTTTCTTGCCAGTTTTAGAAATTGCATCTTAGGAAATACATATAATCATGCTGCTGTATTAGCAGGATTTCAAATGCTGTGGTTATCTGTTGTTTTTATTTTTTGTTTTGCTTTGCTTTGCTTTGCTTTGCTTTGCTTTGTTTACAATTGACATTTTTAGAAATGTGCTCATTCCTTGAAACAGTAATCTTGAATATCCAGAGATCTGGTCCAATTCTTATTATATCCACAATTCTTACTAATTATGTGAATTTAGGCAAGGTGGTTAAGTTTCATGGTTCCTTGTCTTCTTATTTGAAAAATAAAGTGCTTTATACAGTTTTTTGTAGCTCAAATTCCATAATTCTATAATAACAGGTGGCTTGAGAAGTCACGTGGTAAGTGTGGTCAGGACCTGAATCCTTGGTACCTCCTTCCTTTCATTCACTTGATATAAAATAAACATTTCCAAAAATATTTTCTCAAGCTTCCTAAATATCTGTGGTTGCAAAGTATTAGAAAAGCAAACCATATCCAAATACTGTTAGTAAAGAAAGAATTATTCAGTTAACTATTTTAATGAACATATCCCAAGAAAGAAGCAAACTTTGTTGTCTTTTGTATTATTCTTTATAAAGGTCAGCAGTTAAATGTTTAGTTGGACTGGCAACAAAATTGTTTTTAAAATTTGATTGTACGTTGAGAAATTTGGCCATGTAGCAGAACATATGTTTCTATTTGCTTAAAGAGCAATGCAAATCCTTCTTTGGATCAAGACTGCAATACAAGCTCAATTGTCTTCTATTTGGTACATTCTCACATGGTTTCCTAAGTCTGTTGGAGTTTTACTGTTGTTGATTGGTTGGTTTCAGTTTGTTTTCTTTAGTGCAATTTACAGTATTGTGTAACTGATATTTTAAGAGCTATGTTTCTAATGAATTAGTCATTTGATAACAAGAAAACAATAACCTATTAGAAATGTTTACTATACTTTTCTTCAAATTCTATTCCTAATAAGATTTGACTATATAGAATTTTCAGATGAATTGGAAAGAATTTTAAAATAATCTGCTGGGTGTTGTGGCACACACCTGTAATCCCAACACTCTGAAGGCTGAGGCAGGAGGATCACTGAGGGTTTGAGGCCAGCCTGGTTACAAAGCGAGTTCAAGGCCAGCCTGAACTGCATAGTGAAACCCTGTCTCAAAAAGACAAAAAAAAATTTATTTATCTAGAGGAAGGAGCAAAGGAATGTGCTTGGAAGAAAATCAACACTATTTTATATCTATTATATCTGAAAAATGAAGTCCTGTGTCATTAGTAAATTGGAGAATGGTTGTTAACCTTGTTAAAGGCTTTATTGTTCATTCCAGTATAACATAGTAGAAATGTTTTTAAATTATTATATTTGCATCCCTATTACAGAAAGATGTCCTTGAATCTTTGGTTAATAAGCAACTATTTCATCTAATTGTAATGATTTACCATTCACTTGCTACTTGATATAGGTCAATGCAGTAGAAGCCTCATGTCTTCCAAATCTCGTTAAACAATAATGAAAGTAATTTTATTTCCAAAGCAACTTTTTAATTCAAATGGAAAATTTGGAGGAAAATTAGTATATGCTATCTCCTGTTTGATAACCGTACTGGTAAAGAGGTTGGCTGAACCTAGCCCAGATTTTACCCTGCATTATTACCTGATTCTATGTAAAAAGAATTTGAATGCTGGGTCCTAAATTAGGTAAATAAAATGAGAGGTGTAGACTGGTAATCCCTAAGATTACTCATAATTGATTTCATTCTTTATTAAAAGTGTTAATACTAGTCCTACCTATACAAAAATACATTTTTCTCAGGACCTTTCTTACTGAAAAAAACTGAATTTGGACAATCAGTTAGTAGCAAGAATACTACATTTGTATTTGATTGGACTTGAAAATGTTTGCTCAGAGAATGCTGAGAAAGCAAGAAAATAGTGTTGGGGGAGATTAATGGCAAGTCTGAGAAATGTTGTCTGGGCTGAATAAAGCTTTCTAGGGAACTGACAGTGGAAAGAAAAAAGATTAATGAAATCATCCAAATTTTTTATGAGACTTACACAGATCAGGACCCTTAGTCTCTGTGGACTGCAGTCTATCTCTTGAAACAATTAAAGTTTAATTCAGAAAATGAAAAGGATGTAGAACATCAGGTTTTGTTACTAATGGGAGGAGAAATTTTGCAAAGATAAGAATTATAGGGATGATAATACTATAATACAAAAGTTATTGAAGATTCAAGATTATCAACCCTTTAAAATTAAACCATCTGCATTTCCTCTGGCATATGACATTGATAGAGAATACAAGGATTTCTCTAACCTTCAAAGTAAGAGACTTTTTAAATACACAGAGCCCGTAAAAAAAAAAATGTACGCATACTGCTGGAAAAGAAAAACTTGTATAAATATTTTAATACTAAATTTACTGAGACACCATGAGATTAATACAAGTTACCTTTGGCCTCTACAATTATAAGAAGTGCTCAAAGTGGTTGCATTAGCTTCCAGACAATTACTAGTATAGCAAACTATTGCTTGGGTAACGTTGGTCACTGAGATTGCTGCACCTGTTTTTTTGTTTTGGTTTGGTTTGGTTTTTGTTTGTTAGTACTGGGGATCGACTGGCAACCTCATACTTGCCAGGCAGGGGCTATACCACTGAGCTATATCCCCAGCACATGCATTTTCAATTTCTTCTCTAAGGATAGACAGTGTAGTGGGTTTTCTGTGATACACTACATCTTCTAGAGTCTCCCATATAAGGGTAACACCAGCTGTTGAAAAACATGCTGTTTTTCTTTTCCTAAAATGTGTTTACATTTTTTTGGCAGACTCCATATATATTTTTATTTTTTATTTATTTTTTTATTTTTTTGTCGGTACTGGGCATCGAACTCATGACCATGTGCTTGCAAGGCAGGCGCTTATGCTGCTGAGCTAAATCCCCAACCCATATATATATATTTTTAATCAATGCAATAAATAATTGTATGTCTTTATGAGATACCATGTAATGTTGTTATACATTAAATAATGTTCAAATCATGATAAGCCTGTCTTCTTGAGCATTCTCATTTCCTTGTGGTGAAAGCATTCAAAATCCTTCCCTTTATCTTTTATGAAATATCCATTACATTACATTATCTGTAGTCACTCTGCTGTGCAGTAGAACACCAGAACTTGTTTCTTTTATCTAACTATAATTTAGATAAAAGATCATTGATCAAACCTTCCCCACCACTCTCCCCTACTTTCTCCAACCTCTGCTACCACCATTCTAAGATCAACATTTTTAGAATCCACATATGAGTGAGATCCTGAGTGCTTATCTTTTCATGCCTGGCTTTCTCTTAATATAATGATCCATCCATGCTGTCACAAATGCAAAGATTTAATCATATTTAATGGCTAAATAGTATTTCACTGTGTAAGAAGGGTAAGTTTTTAATGGTAGACCATGGAAGATCAAATACTCAAGTATTTGGACTACTTGTTTGTATCCTTTCTGAGACATACACTTTTATTAAGTTTACATCAAAAATCTAGCAAATCCTTAACTGATTGATGTGAAAGTTAAATATCATAGCCAATATTTGGTTCATGCCTCTAAACTCAGGTAGGTAAAGCAGGAGAAGTACTTCAAGTTCAAGGCTAACTTGGGCTACATAGTAAGTTCAATGCCAGTCTGAACTGCATAGTGAGATGCCATCTAAAACAAAATAAAAGTTAAATAGCTTAACTTTTGGTGATTTCTAATACTTTCACTAGTTACCAAAATCACTTTTTTAAAGACTGGATTTGAAATCTTGAAATTGTAAGAAAAATTAACCATGAGTTTCTGAACACCAAATGAGCCATGGTATTTATAGGATCCTAGGATCATGATTTAATTACAAGTGGCCAAAATGTCCCTACTTCCTACAGTATCCAACACAAAATATTGAGCAGTTCCAAGTCTCATTTAAAAATTGATCAAAGGATAGAAGGAGAAAGGAAGGGGGCTATAAAGGAGAGTAATACATGTCTGAAAATGTCCACTATGAAACCCAGTGTTTTAGAAAATTAATATACACTGATAAAAAGAAAAAAAGTGGTCAAAGGAATATTGGGCTGAACTCGGTACAGTATATGGCACCCTGACCCACAGCAAGAGCCAGGAAGATTGCAAAGTCCTAGCCGCTACTCCAGACCTATTGATCTAGAAACTCAGAGGGCATACAGCTCAGTAATCTGCATTTTCACAAACTCTCTAAGGGGATTGTAATGCATATTAAAACCTGAGAATGAGTAAGCTTGACCAAGATGCCCAGTGTAGTCTGTTTATCCAAGCAGGAGAATTGTAATTCTATTTTGGTTCACTTTTAAATAACTAAGCTTATTGGTAAGGAACTAGAATTTTTTTCAGAAACAAATTTTTGGATGTTTTTAACTGAAGGATTGGACTTAACTCACCTAGACTAGGCATCTCTAATCAATATCCTTTTATGAAAAAGCGAAAGGAAAATGAGATGCTTCCCTTGTTACACTTCTGGAGCTCTCACACACTCCAACCTTGTACTAACAAAACCCCTAAAGGATAAAGGGCAGGAAGAGTTTTGGCTTCCTATGGAAAGAGGAGTTACAGCATGGGGGTTAGAGTGGGCAGGCTCTAAGACAGACCACACTGGATTCAAGTTCCCAGTCTGCCACTTTCTTTCTAGATCGTCTTGAACAAATGTCTTACCTTCTCTCGGTCTGTCCAATCATCTATACAGTGTGGGTCAATGTGGTTCTTAGCCTGTGTTCTTGCATAAACATCAGTCAGTAAATGACAGCTATCATTATTTTTATCTGTAACAAAATACACAATGCAGTGTACTGGCAAACTGGACGAAGCAGAAGCACAAATAATCTCCAATTACATTGTTTGTGGAGGTTTTTATTTGGCGGAGGAATGTTTATTTTACCAATTTCAATGATAAAGATTTTTTTAAAAAGAGGTTAAACATACAGTTACCATGTGGGTTAGCAATTTGACTTCTAGATAAATATCAAAAAGAATTGAAAGAAAGGGTGCAACAGATATTTGTACATCTTGTTCACAGAAGCACTATTTATGTAGCCAAAGATAGAAACAACCCAAATGCTCATCACAGAATGAGTCGATAACCAAATGTGGTACTTATACATAATGGAACATTATTCAGCCTCAAAAAGGAGTGAAGTTTAATGTATACCTCAAAATGATGACCATTGAAAACATCAGTGCTAAATGAAATAAACCAGATGGAAAAGGACAGTTGCTTATATAAGGAACCTACAGTGATCAAATTCCTTGAGACAGAAAATAAAATAGAGGTTATCAGAGTCTGAAAGGAGAGAGGAATAGGAATTTATTGTGTAATAGCTACAGAGTCTCAGTTTTGCCCAATGAAAATATTCTGGAGGGGGTGGCAGTGATGGGGGCAATAACATTGTGAATGTACCTAGTGCTGCCAGACTGCCTAGAAATGGTTAAAATGGTAAATTTTATATTATGTGTATTTTACTATAGTTTTAAAATGTCTAAGCTATTAAAGTTGATCAAAAGTGTCCTAGGCTTAATTTAAAATTTCTTATTTGAATGCTGGAATTTGAAATGTCTGTTTTAAATCACGGCAGCTACCTTTGTTTTCAAAGGATGTGAACTACTATGGCATGAAACTTCAGAACTCTGAAGTAAAAACAGATATGGTATACTACATCTTCAATTCGTGGTTAACAGCACCCCCAAAAAAATCTCATTCGAAAAAACAAAAGTTCCCATTTAGCTTGGTATATTGGCACCCTCTTAAAAAATGAGATATTTACCCCCCCAGCACTAGTGGAATTCATCTATTAGCATGGCTTTTTGGCACTACAAGTAAAATACTCTGAATCCTTGATCTTTATTGACTTCTGTTAATCTCAATAAGTTCTGTAATTATATAGGTCACATTTATTAATATAGTATCATGCATAAAGTCATAAGCCAGAAGTTGCTGTTTGATCTTGAGTCTCCAGAGATGCTTATTAACTTGGTTATGTCTTCAGTGGGTCTTATTTCTCTCAAAGCACCAATCCAACCCATCACGAAAACTTTATCTCCCACTCCATGTGCCTAACTCAGTACCCAGTTACATCTTTAACCTTCAGCTTATTTTTGTTCCACTGAGCCAAACAAATGATGAGTTGATAGCATCATAATTTGGAGTTACTCTATAATTGTCCAAGGAAATACTTTCAATATGAAATCCCAGTAGGGCCTCAGAACTGGCCATAGAATTGCCAAGGTATCTTTCACCCTGTTTGCACTTTTGATCAGAGGTAGATTCTCAATTGAGACCTAGTCTGAAGGAAGCCTTTACATTCAAAATAGCATTTGAAGAAGAAATGTCTTTGGAAGCTGAGGTATGACTGAAAGTCTGCCAAGCTGAGAAAAAACAGTCAGGATGAAAATTGGACTGTTCACAGTCTGAGATAGCATTTCCCAAAGTACAGACGCTTACTTGTAATGTCAAGTGTTTGCCGTCTTCGTCTCAGTGGAACTTTAGATTAGTTATCTTCAGGTGTTTCAGCTAAGTGGAGTCTGGCTACACTCGTGTATGCCAACATGTACCTTTAAAACCGACAAACTTTATAAACTAAAAAGCTCTGTCTCTCTTCCTCTGCACTCCCCTCCCATACTCCCCACCGTACACCAGCAGACGTCAGCCACGGATTTCCTCAGCCCAGTACACTAGATGCCTCTTTTATTGCATGTTGTGGCAGGAGAGGAGGATTAAATTACTGAGGCTGTCAGAAAGGACAAGCACTCTGCCATACATTATCATTATCACTCGCTTCTCGGGTGAGAGAAAATGCAGTAAATCCCTCAAATACAAGGCAATAAAGACCGCTGGCTTTTACTGTCATGACTGCCAGTGCCATTAACAGGCAGTGACAGTGATGTGGCACTCTTAGATGTTGCTTGTATCTTTTCTGACAGTGTGCACATAAACCTGCCAGTGACATGACATTAGATCACATGACTGTTCAGATTTGATTCTGGTTCCTAGAGCTGTTTTCTTTTCCCAGGCATACAAGCAAGGTGGTATAACTTGTGTCTTTAAAACAGGTATTTGTAAAAATACAGAATGGTCCTAATGTAGCATATTGCTGAGTGACTTCATTTTGTGTGGTTTTTTTCCTCTTGGTATAGTGATCTATGTGGATAAAGAAAACAACCAAGAAAAGAGAGACATCTTAAAAGCTGTACTACAGAAACAAGAAATGCCTAATAGAAGGTACCTTTAAGCAATATAAATCATCTAATAGTTCATATTAGTAGATATCTGTGGCATGGTGTGATTTAGAAAAGGGAAAGGGCCACAAGATGAGGAACCTAGAATACCTAGGTTCTCAGACTCACTGTCTGTCCTTGAATGAATTTGTGACCTCTGTGGGTCCCCCTTGAACTCCCAAGAATATAGTGCTCTCACCTACCACACAGAGTTACTGTGATAATCCTATAGTACTGGGAAGACCAAAACCAAGCAGCACATAGAAAGTATCACTGTGCCAAATGTAGCTGCAAAGAATAAAACAGGTTGAAAGGAAGGGTCACATGCTTGGGTGTAAATTCTTGTTCCATCACCTACTGACTGCCTGACCTTGGACACATTAAATAACCTCCCTGTGCCTAATTTTCTTCATCTGTAAAATTGAGATGATAATACTGTATAGGCTGTTATGAGGATTAAATTAGGTAATAGATATAGCACAGATAGAATGGTACCTGGCACATATGAGCTGAGTTCTCCAGTGCTCATTTGCTGTTTTCCAGTCTTGGCAGGGTAGACACCTATCTCTGCACTTCCTCTTCGCCTTGCCTTTGTGCCCTAGAAAATGGCATAGCCTCTCACTGACTTAAAAGTGGTACTCTCCTTGCCACCTTACAAAGACCCAAGTTCCTTTCCTCCAAGAGGCCATAAAGGGAATGTTTCAAAGATGCTTCCAAACATGCATTTTCTCATTTCAAGAACACTGTTTCTGCAACTCTTAACTCTTGAGATCTGAGAGTAGCTTCTCATCAGCTCCTTGAAATATACTTCATTTCTTTGCATCTCAGTTTTTGCTTCAGAAGAACAGGTGTGAATACCCTGTTAACCTCAGACTCCACTTTCCCAAGGTGGTAATCACTCAAGCTTAAATAAAGCTCATATTTTTCAGCTTCCTTCATGGCCTCTTCCAAAACCACCAGCAGCCATGATTACCCCAGGCAGGTCACTAGCGAATGAACCACACTGGCCAAGGCATCAGCTCCCACAACAACCAGCCAAGTCACCATGGCCAGGATGAGCTCTGGCCCCATGCTCAAGTCCTGGGCTGGAACTTAATAGCGTTTTTCTCTGCCTCTGTGTGCTCTTTGTTCCAGGGATTGTAGAACATATTATAACTAACTCTTCTCCTTGACAGAAGAAAATTTTGTTCTCTCAAAAGTGTTGGTTTGGTTTGGTTTGGTTTGGTTTGGTTTGGTTTGGTTTTTCATTGAAATTCAGATTCTGCTTTCCTTTTAGACCTGCCTTTCCTTAGAAGGTACATGCATCTCTACCAGAATAGGTAAAAAATTTCAAAAGAAATAAAGCTCACAGTAACTGTAATGGCTTCTACACTGCCATCATTATTTCTCTAAAAATGTCCAAACACCCCACAGAGACACAAATAAACGTTCATGTCGGTTTTTAGGGAAACCCTAGGTGTGAAGTGATTGACCTGGAGCTCAGGACTGTTGAGTGTGGACCTCTATCGGAGAGGTTACCTCCCTGTCCTGAGGAAAATAAGAGGTAAGGCTGGCTCATAATCCAGTAGGTTTTGTCACCTTTTTTAAGTCCTCAGTCATTATGTTCCTTTATATTACTTAAAGTAGCTCCTAGTTTCTGAGCATTTTTTTTTCCTTGAGATCGGATCTCACTATGTGGTTCAGGCTGGCCTTGAACTCACTATATGGTCTAGACTGGCCTCAAACTCATGGCGTTCCTCCTGCCTCAGCCTTCCAAGTGCTAGGATTACAGGTGTGCATCTCAAACAGCAACCCTGTTCAGTAGAGGTATATAAGAAACAATTAAAGAAGTCTGGCCAATGTTGAACTTGACACATATGAAGGTATCCACACTGCCTAATGAATTATTTATAGTCCCTGTGCATTCTGCCCATGCTGTATTTGGAAATGTATAAGTGTCACTTTAAAAGGGAGGTAACACCTTGAAATGGGACTTTAAAAACTACCGTAAGTTATAATTTTGACACTGTAGTTTCAGGTGTCTTTTTCTCTCTCTCTCTCTCTCTCTCTTTAGCAGTGTTCTATTGAGCAGACCTACCCCTGAGGAAGACAAAGCCCTATAATAACAAGTAAACCCATTACATATTGCAATAATTAGTAACAGAAAATTAAACAAATTAAATGCTCAAAAAAAAAAAAAACTGAAAGCAAATCGTAGGAAGTGACATTTAAGCTGATTTATGAGAGAACCCAGTAGAGTCCCAGGAGCCCAGGGAAAGTTGTTCCAGGCGGAGGGTGTTTCCTCTGTGAAGGAACACAAAGTGAGTGTTCTAGGCCTAGCAGGGAAGGTTGAAGGCTCATCTCAGAGCAGTGGATCAGAGGAGCAGTGTAGGGAAGAGGGGCAGGAGCAGATCGAGATCCCTTAGCACATGCTCCATCTACACCGAGAGCAGACGGTGAGCTCTTCATTCTAGCAGCGTTAAAGGTGAGGGGGAGACTGGGTTTGCGTCTGCGTATGTGGGAATGGTTTAACCTTGTCCAAACTATTTTTAGCTTTTCTTCTAGTATGAATTGTCCACCCTTTTGAGCTTAACTATAGTTTTGTATGTTTATTTTTTGATATCTCATTTTGCTGTCTGCAAAATTTTTTTTAATTTTTTTTTTTATTTAAAAGAGAATAAAACAAAAGGGGGCAGTACAGAGCAGATCAGAAGAGGACAACATAGGCAACACAGTACTTTACATTAAGTCAACTGGACATCAACAGTATCTAACACCATATCTCTTACTCTGCTATAGTTGAGCATAGTTTCAATTACAATAATATCAAACATAACACAATAGTATAA
>PVJX010003932.1:0-101109 GCA_004027295.1 Dolichotis patagonum
AAGGCTAAAAAAAAAAAAGAGAGAGAGAGAGAGAAAGAAAATTGAAACTCCTGAGGTGATCTGTTGAAATTCACCTCGAATATGTGAGCTAACACAATTCCAAGCGTTTTACTCCAAAACCCTCGCTTCTGGGGAGGGGGCCGTTTACCTGGGAGCTAATGGCATACTTCAGGTAAGACAGGATGAGCGGGTTGGGGGATGGTCCGACCATGGCCTGCTCCAGCAGTGCTTCTGCAGTGGGAATACAAATGAGACCAAATGGTACCTGTCTCAGTTTATCCCTCCGTCCTGCCTCCCCACCTCCCTTGAGACCTGCCAAGTTGAGAATGTCCCAGGTGGCTCCTTTGGGAAAGAATTTCTTCATGTTGATGGCCCATTGGTAGTCACTCCAGCGCTCCTTCCAGGCTTGCAAAATGGCTTGCTTCAGATTCACCACCTTCATGATTTCACTCTGATGATGTGGGACCGGAGGCCGTCAGCTTTGACTTGTGAGAAATGGAACTAGAAATAGGGTCCTGAAGAAAAGATTGCGAAGACAGAGTTACACAGAATGGAGGTTTGGGAAGATTTAAGCGACATAGAGGAACGATGCAGAAAACGCGGGAAAAAGGCAAAACTGAAATTCTGTCAAGAGGTCCCCTCCTGAGCCATCCTTCCTTGAAGTAAGGCACTGAGAAGAGGGTGTCAAAGAAGCTAATACGGCCGAGCCCAACCACACCTGTAATCCCAGCACTCGAGAGGCTGGAGCAGGAGGATGCTCGCGAGTTCAGGTCAGCCTGGGGTATAGACTGAGTTCAAGACCAGCCCGAACTACATAGCAAGACCTGTCTCATAAAGCCAAACAATACCAAAACTGTAAAAGAAGGTAGTACAAAGCTTAAAGAGAGCAGGAAGGGGATAAACCAGCCCCAGTTGCTTAATTATTCTCTTGGCTCTGGCTGCATCCCTCAGCCACTACTACCCTAAGTCTAGCTCCCTCCACCACCTACCCTGTCTGTGGTCCTCTAAAACTATAATTCCCTATTTCCTTTTCATCCACCACTTCCCCAAATTTAAGCCTACCGAACAATTGAGCTCTAGCTCCTAGGCAGCGCCATGTTGGCACCTATCAAGGAACTCATTTTTTATTGGCTGGGAGTTACTGGCAGAAGCCAATAGAAATAGAGTAAGAGAAAAGCCCCGCCGCAGTGCCTTCTGGGAATAGTAGTCTTTACTCTGGAACCGCGTTTGCCTGAGCTGGACGGAAAGCCCAGGGCTGAACATACTCAGACCGACTGGCTTCTGTCCTTTAAGGGCGAGCCTCCAAAGAGCTGGGGCACTACAGAGACTCGGGTCGAGGAGCAACCCGGCGTCGCCCAGTGATGTCACTGTTTGCGGGGCTTTCGGTGCTATTCCAACACTCTCTGGTTACCAGTTTTGTTAGTAGGCCATCAAGGGCTTAGCAATTATGTTCTCTCTCAGCTTTAAAATTTTTTTTTCCTCTGACGCCCCTATAATGCCGCCAGAATTCACATTTTCCACACCTGTATTCCACAAGGACAGTTTGCCCAGAATCTCCTGATCCTGAAAACTGCAAGTCCGTGACTTAGAAAGACCCTGTCCCACAACAGAAAAGGGCTAGAGATGTAGCTTAGGGTTAGGATCCTGGGCTTCAATGCTCAGTACGAAGCAGAGCAAAACAAAAAGAGAGTGCGGAGTATATGGGCGCCCACTAATATTCTTCCTACAGATCTAAAACTTCTAGCTGGGCATGGTGGCACACACCTGTAATCCCAGCACTCAGGAGGCTGAAGCAGGAGGATTGTCATGAGTTTGAGGCCCACCTGGGTTACATAGTGAATTGAAGTCTAGGCTGAACTACATAGTAAAACCCTGTCTCAGGCTGAGGATATAGCTCAGCAGCATAGCATCTGTCTGCAAGCGTAAGGTCCTGAGTTTGATTCCCAATACAAAAAAAAAAAAAAAACCTGTCTCAAAAATCCAAAAGAAGGGACTGGGGACATAGCTCAGTGGCACAGCACCTGTATGAAAATCTCGGGGTCCTGAGTTTCATCCCTGGTACCTAAAAACAAATATCCAAAAGAAAAACATTATTGCTTTTTATGTTTATTTTTTAAAGTATTTATATCTGACATCTGGAATGGTGCTATACACCTGCAACCCCAGCAGTCAAGAGGCTAAAGCAGGAGAATTACCAGCCTGAGCTACACAGCAAGTTCAAGGCCAGCCTGAACTACACAGAGAGACTCTGTTTCAAGAGAGAAAAAAAAGCAAAAGTGAAAACATAGTGGAGATTATTATGTTTACAGTTTTCGGTGTTAACCGGTTTCCCTCCAGTGGGAATCCTGAAACCAAATGTTTTCCACCTCAGGCTGGGATGCCCCAGCTTCCTGTCCCCATGCCCAGCCCTCAGGCCAGCTCTGTCCGTTGGACAGGTTTTGCTAATCATTTACACGGAGGGACAGGAGGAAACTGTGAGACACCCAGCTCCTGTGCTCCGGCCCCTTCTTCCAGCTCCCCCGGTCCCACACCCTGAGGCACCTGATACCCAGCCCATGTGCCCTAGCCCCATCTGTATTCCCCTTCATCTGTCCCCAGGCCGCCTTGTGAATGACAGTCAGGAGAAACCCAGAAGCGAAGCGCAGCACCTCAGGCCTGGGAAGTGCCATGTGGCAGTCAGGGTAGCGTGTGCCAGGACCCTGGGTGTCTGCAGCTTGGGCCAAAATGCAGACAAGGACTCCTGTCCAAAGGAGTGTGGCTGGAGGAGCCCCAGATCGTATGCCCAAAGACTGGTACTCCTTCTGGACTTCTGCCCTCTCCCCATCCTACCCATAGCCCCCTGCAGTGTCTCCCTTTGTGCTTGCCCAAGTGACCCCACTAGAGAGTATTATTTATGCAAAACAGCTGCTGGGTGTAGTGACTCATGCCCGTAATCCCAGTACTCTGGGAGATTGAATCGGGAGGGTCAGGATGGCAAATTCAAACTCAGCCTGGTCAGTTTAGCAATTTAGTGAGGCCCTGTCTCAAAATAAAAAATAAAAAAAGACTTAAGAGTGTAGCTCAGTATGAAGGACCTGGGTTTCATCCCCAGCAGGAAAAAAATAAAAATTAAAAAAACCAGCTGCCAAATATGTGCAGAGAAACACCCAAAGCAGAAAGCAAGGAGACCCTAGACCCCTCGCTGAGTGTAGGTTCTTGGCCACCTGGCTTCCCTCTTCCCCAGACTCCACTCGCCCCCTTTGCCCGCTCCCACCTCCTATTCCTTTCCTGCCACAGCAGCCTGCGGCCCCACCCCACCCCATAGCTGGATCCTGCAGCTGTTCTCTCACTACTCACTGCCCATTCTGCTCTCCCCACTTTTGAGACAGGGTCTCGTCATATAGCCCAGCCTGGCCTCAAACTCCTGGCAGTCCTCCTGCCTCAGCCTCCCCAGTGCTGAGATTACAGATGTGTACTTCCAGATGCCCCTTTGGGAGGGAAGTGGTCAACCTTGCAGCAGCTACTGGCTGAGCTGGCGGATGCCTGGTCCTGTCCACCTTCGAAAGCGTATTTGGTCTTGAGGATGACCCTGCTTGGAGCTCACACCACTGCCTCTGGCAGGAAGTCAGGCCAATTTCCAGGGAGGTGCCTCGAATTCATAGTGACAGCAGGCAGCGCCTGGAGCCAGGCCATCTGCCTTCCCTGTGCCCTGCACCCCGTCTCTGCCCAGCAGCTGTTTCTCTAGGCTTGGCCCGGTTTCCCCAAAACTGATCATGGACATCCAAGGAGTCCCTCAGCCCCGGGCAAAACCGTTTCCAGTTTCTCTCCTTTGACCTTCCCGCCCTCGTGGAGCATATCGGAAGCAGCCGTTCCCTACACCACCTCTTCCTCCTCGCTTTATCTTCTGGGGACGCCCTTGAGCTCTCGGACTTGACCATGGCAAGGACAAGAATCCAAGATAATTGTCAGAGGGCAAGAGAAGAGACTCTATACAAGCAAATGTCCCCGGTCCCTCTCAAAGTCCCCTCCTCTTACTCCACTGTCCCCAGCTGTCCCTCCACACCAAGCAAGGCCAGGCTGCCACCTCTGCTACCCTACATAGTCATCTTGCTCGATGGAAGAGGGGACAGGGGAACAGCTGGCAGAGGGACCTGGCAACATCTGGAGCAGGGGCCAAAAACCACCACCAACAACAACTACAACTAAAAGAGGCCAGAGTAGGGTAAGAGACTGCAAGAAACAGGATTTCTTGCAGGACCCCACGGGAGGGGACAGTCCTTATGTAGGCTGGTGGAGAATGGATACGGGAAATGGCAAGGATCTGGACCCAAAAACCCAGAAACACTGAACTGGTCAGTAAGCACGAAAGCCCAGAGTGCTTCCGTTTCTTGTCTTTCTGGAGGGAAACTGAGTCAGTCCCCCGCCCTCAGTAGGGGTCTCCCTCCGGGAGCTGGCCCAAGTGCCCTGAGTCTGAGCAGCAGGTGGCTGGGAAAAAGAGCGTCATTCTAAGGCACTGGGACAGGGCTGGCTCCAAACCAGTTCCCCCTCTATCAGTTCCCAAATCAAGTCCCTGCTTCCTATTTATCTGGAGGGACGGATGGGGAAGAGGCCTCTGGGGTGGCCGTGGCTCTGACTTCCTCCTGCCCCCGCTCGGGCGAGGAGAACGTGAACCAGCCTTGCCTGCAGCTTCCGCTGTAACACCCTGGGGAACAGTCAGCCTCCTGCCTCTCACTCCCAGCGTGGAGGGAAGACGGGTGCTGTGATGGGGGGGAGTTCGGGGCGGGGGATGGTGGCTTCGAAGCCAGGCCAGCCCGCCATTTCCTTTGTACCGCTCCTCCCTCCAGCCTGACAGCTGCTGTTTTTCTTTTTGTGTTTTTGTTGTTTTGTTTTCCTGCAGTACTGGGGATTGAGGCCTCCCTTTTTTTATTTATAGACAGGCTCTTACTAAATTGCCCAAGCTGGACTTGATCTTCCCATTCTCCTGTCTCAGCCTCCCAGAATACTTCAGTTATGGGTGTGGGCGACCACACCGGGGTCAGATGCTCTATTTTGCACTCTAAACCACACTGGACTGTCCAGCCTCTCTTCTAACTGGAAGAGGAGGGCTCCAGGATGGTGAGTCCCAAATTCTGATGGTAGAAGTGACCCCCACCTCCTCCTGCTCGTCTGCTTGCTCTGTTGACAAATGGCAATGTGAAACTAGAAGCTATGAACATTTGAGGGATACAATACCTGGCACATATTAAACATGAAAACAAAACAAAACGATGTGGTGACATAGCCTGTAAACTCAGCGCTGGGGGGGCTGAAGCAGGATCACGAGCTGAAATTAAGGCTGAGCTGCAAAACGAGACTCTTGTCAACACAAAACAAAACAGCTGGTGTGGAGCCACAGGCTTGTAATCCCAGCATTTGGGAGGCTGAGGCAGGAGGATTGCTAGAGTTTGCAGCCACCCTGGGCTACATACTGAGTTCCAGGGCAGTTTGAAGTATAAATCCTGTCTTCAAAAGAAAAAGTGGGGTGGGCAAAGGATTGAAGAAGGATAAGAAAGAGAAGAAGAAGGGGCTGGGATTTAGCTCAAGTGGCGTAAGCGCCTGCCTGGCAAGCGCAAGGTCTTGAGTTCCATTCCTGGTTCCAAATTAAAATAAATCCTAAAATACAGACCAAAGGTGTCCACTTCTTTTTCCACTCTTGCCTTCACTGCCAAAAGCAAGACTCACTCAGACCCATTCCCTACTCTTAACTAACCCATAGCCAGCGTACTGGAAGGGGCTAAGGGGGCTGGTGGGCGGAAGGGGCCGCTTTACTCTTATGGGGTAATTCTTTCCTAACTTCCCAGTCTTCATTTCCACCAAACACTCGATCCTCAACTTCTACCTACTGCTCCCCAACTTTCTTTGCTCCATTTCGTAGAGAATGACCCCAGGGCCTTTGCACTGAGCTACATGCCTAGCTTTTTCCAAAAATTGTCTTTATTAGCTTATGTGTGGTGCTAGGGATTGAACCAGAGGCACTTGACCACTCAACTACTTCCACCACCCTTACTAATTTTTTACTTTATACCGGGGATCGAACTCACGACTTCACACTTGCCAGGCAGGCACCTATGCCACTGAGCCAAATCCCCAGCCCCTACCTTAATTAATTTTTATTATTGTCATTTTGGTTTCTTTGAGTCAGAATCTTGTTGTGGAGCTCAGGATGGCACTGAACTTGCAGAGATCCTCCTGCTTCAGCATCTTGAGTTTTTCTTTTATTTTTGAGACAGGGTCTCACTAAATTGTCCAGGCTGGCTTTGAACTTGCGATCCTCTTGCCTCGGCCTTTGGAGTCACTAGATTACGGGCATGTGCCACCATACCCAGTTTTTTTTACTTTGAGAACAAGTCTCAGCTGGCTAAGTCTCTCAATTGAGAAGCTGGCATCGAACTTGTAGTCCTCCTGCCTCAGCCTCCCAGAGTGCTGGGATTACAGAGTGTGCCACCATGGCTGGCTTCCATTTCTGCTTGATTCAGAGAACACAAAGCGGGAGAAACATCCGGCTTTTAGGTTCTCTTGGTCCCTCGGTTTCTTCATCTGTCTTTCCAGAGCATCCCTGGTAAGTGGGGAGTGGATGCAGGGCATCTGCCACATCTCATCACTTGCTGACATTCCCCCAAATTCCAGATCCAGAGGAAGTGGGGACCCGGGTTTGGCTCCATGGCAGGGCCCACACTTAATGTGCTTGAGGCCCTGGCTTCAGTGCCCAGCACCACAGACAGACACGGACAAGACTGGATGGGGTGTTACTGAGCCCCAGGCCCAGGCCTGTGCTGTGTCCAGTGCTACTGGACACAAATGGAGGCCGTGTGTCGGGTCATAGTGGCCAGGTTTTGGTGGGGTGGAAGCTCTGTGGAAAATCAGCTGGACCTCCTGGCTCCTAGGAGTTGAGATCCTCAAGAAATCTTGGGGTGCCTCCTAGCAACAGCCCAGGAGGAGGCAAGGGAGGGGCCTGGTATGGCTGCTCCACAGGAACCCAGAGAACAGGCTGTTCCTGCTGCCTCCTTGGCAACCAAAATCGAAGCAGAGGGGAGGGGGCTGCCAGACAGCTCCTCTCGGAGGGTCCCCAGCAGTGCTGCTCCCGTGCCAGCCTCCGTTCTCCTATAGGCGCAGGGTGGGCCCCAAAGCAGAGGGGGGGTCAGCCTGGGTCGGGGGTTTCCTGGCTAGGAGGGAACCTGAGCTGAGATGAACTGGATGGAAGGAGAGCTAAGCCCTTTCAAAACAGCCCAGCAGGCTGAGTGGGCTGGGAAGGGACTGACACCACCCGAGGGCAGGGACCATCACCAGCCCAGCCCTGCGCTGCCTGCTCGAGAGGCCGAGGGCCCTTCACTTTGCCCTTGCCCAGGGCTGTCAGCAGCCCCCACTGGGAGCCCAAGAGTGAGGGAGAGGTAAGCAGAAGATGGGCATGGCGGATGCTGGTTTTGAGTCCAAGATGCCTCCTCTGCCTGGCAAGGATCAGGAAGTGTTGCATTTTCCAGCTCTGCATTTAGGATTTCTTTCTGGAGGCCTCTCAGAAATCTCCCTCACCCCAATACCCAGCGCCTTGCATCAGAGACAGATGTGGTTCTCATGGAGTGGAGGGAGAAGAAACAATAGCATCTTCATCTTCCGCTTCTGGGTGCCATCAGCCCTGCCCCATCCAGGCTCCTGGTGGACCCCCTCCTCCTGGCTGCCCAGCTCCATGGGGGCCCAGGGTGGGAGAGGATATACATGTGCATCCCAAGACCCCAGACAGCTCCCAATGCCTCAGGAAGCCCAACTCCAAGGGACATTTCCATGCAGGGAACCGCAGGCCTGGAGCACATCACACCGCAGCCTTGCTCCCTGGGGTTGCTGCCAAGCCCATCAGGGGTGAGGTGGCATCCGCTGGCAGGCAGCGAGGCTCCGCGCACCTCCCACGGCACACTGCCCTGGCTGCAGCTGCGCGCACACACACACACACACACACACACACACACACACCCCGTGCACACGCACTGCAGCTGTTGCATGTCCGCTGCAGGCAGGCCCGGGCGGAAGTCAGGTTCCCTGGCTGTGTGCTGACTCTGCACTCTGCAGGGTCCCCCAGCACCATCGCGTGGCCGCCGTCACTGCTGCTGCACACCCTGTGCATGTGCTTGGCCGCTCCCCTCATCCTAGTGGTGCTGGGGGCTCCTGAGGGAGAGGTACCTGCTGCTCCCCCTGCCATGGCACAGCACTGCAAGGGGCTCCTCGAGAATGGAGGGCACAAGGGCCGCCCAGCTGGGAGAGAATGATGGTTGGAGCCTCACTCCACTGGGCAAGGGACTGTGTCAGGTGTTCACAGGGTGGCTCATGTGTACACACACACACACACACACACACACCCCTCCCCAGGAGCAAGCTGGAGGCTGGGCCCCACCCTGGCAGCCCGTGGGAAGGCTGTGGCCCCCGCTGGTAAAACTGGGCTAATGACAGCCAGATCGGGCGGGGCCAGAGGGGGGTGCTAGAGTAATTAGACCTTTGCCTGGCGCTACAAGATCCCGAGATGAAAGGGGCCCAGGCGTCCCTGGCGTGTTTTATGTCCACCAGTGCAGGTGTGTGTGCTTGTGTGTGCGTGCAAAGGGGTGAGGCTTGAGAGGAGCCTTCTCCTTTGGAAAAGCGTTTCTTTTTGGTTTTTTGGAGACTGAGTCTCACCATGTTTGTAGTTCAGCCTGGCCTTGAACTCAACATATCTCATTATTCTCAAACTCACGGTGATCCTCCTGCTTCAGCCTCCCCTGGGCTAGGGTTATAGGCATGTGTCACTACCACACAGGGCTTGAATTCAGAGGGTCCTTTTGTGTGCAGTCCCCTTTCTCCTTAGCTTGGCCCTGGTATCTTTTGGATTTTAGTGGGGCCCAGGTGGGAGGAAATGCACCCTACTGAAGCTGGCAGGTGAGGGGTATGGCAAGACCCCTCCCCGAGCTCACAGAGTGGGCAGAGTGCAGGGAAATGGCTGGTGGCAGCCAGCAGAGCAGGAAGAGTCTGTAGGGAGGGGGTGAGGTTTGAAAGGGAGACAGTGGACGGGGCGTGGATGCTGAGCGGGGAGCAGGTAACAGGGAAGGACCCTCACTAGGATTAAAAGCACAGAACCACCGAAGTCCAGCGGACCTCTGGAGTCCCTTGCTGGCCTTGGCCGTGTAGCCCAGCAAGCTCTACCCCGGGAAGAGTGCGGTGAGGATACGTTCAAGGTCACACCGCGAGTTCCTGGCACAGCAGGGACCCGAACTCCGAAACAAACTCCACACCTCTGAGTGCTCGGAATTTGGCTCTGCTGCCCGATCCTGAAGGTGCACAGGGCTCCCCGATCCTTTTCCCTCGCCACTTCAGGGTGCACCCCACCCAGCACGCCCCCTTGCTCCCTGCAAGCCCAGGCTGGCTCCGAAGTGACACTCTCCGAGCAGGCTCCCCGCCCCGTGCGCGCCGCCCGCCGTGGGCGCGGGGTGGCGAGGCCCGGGTCCCCGGGCGCGGCGGGGCGGCGGCGCGGCCTGCAGGGAGCAGCCGCGAGCCGGCCGGGCGCGCGGAGCCGGCCGAGCCCACGGCGCGGCGCGGGGCGGGGAGGGCGGAGCCTGCGGGCCGCCGCCTGTGCGAGGAGCCGCGGGGCCGCCGCACTCGCCCCCCGCCCCCCGCGCGCTCGCACTCGCACCGGGCGCTGAGGCGGGCGGCCCGGGCCCCTCTGGTCCCCGATGGACACCCCGGGCGTGGGGCGCTGAGATCCCGCGTCGCCGCCCGGCCGGGCCCAGCGCGCCAAGCCGAGGTGAGGAGGAGGGGGAGGAGGGAGCGGGGCATTAATATGCAAATGTCGCGATGGATTATGCAAAGCCGCGGGTCCCGGGCCGGCTCGCGGGAGGGGGCTGGGGGCGCCCGGGAGTTGGGGGGTCCCCTGTTGCCAGTCGCAGCCTTCGCTAGCGCCCGGATGACCCTGTCACGGCCTCGGAGCTTGCAACTTACGCCGGTGGGGGAGGGAGGTGCCGCGGGCAGGGTGGTGGGCCCCAGGGTGCGCCCGAGGCGGCGATGGCGTCCCCGCTTCTCCGGCGAGGCCGCCGCGGCCTCTGTCCCGCCGGGGCTGCTGCGCATTCCCGGGCAGGAGCTCCCCCGCCCGCTGGCCCGCCGCGGTTTGTTTACGGTGCGCCGGAGGCCTGCCCCCCCAGCCCCCACCCCAGCGCTGCCCCGAGTGGCCTTTGCAAAGCTGCCCGGTGCTGCGGGGACGGGGAGGGACCGTGGGGGGCTTCCTGGGTCCCGGGGACGGAGAGGGGGAGGGAAAACCCCCTCCCCTCCCCAGTAGAGCATGGCTGTCTGGTTGCAACACTCCTAATTGCAAAAACGCGGCTGGTGGGGTGGGGGAGTGAGGGTACGCGCGTGTGCTCGCCTGTGCTCGCGTGTGCGTGTGTGTGTGTGGGTAGGGGGCTGTGCTCCGTGGGCTCTAGATGATTAGCAGAGTTGCCGGCTGGCTTGGCTGGACCTGCGTGGTGTGTGCCTCCTCCCTTTGCAGCGCTGTCTGTGCCCTTCTGTGCAGGACCCTCCTTGTCCAGCGTGGAAAGGAGGCCTGGACGGTGACAGGCAGTGGAGAGAGCCCCCCACTGGAGGGAGGCGCACAGAGGGGAAGCCAGCCGGTGGGGAGTCTGCCCCTCAATGCTGGCACAGGCCCCAGGAGGGGGATGGGATGAGGGGGGCAGCCACATACACACCCAGGGACAGCCGGCAAGGCAGACTCAAGGACAGGAGCTGCTGGACACACCCACATGGGGACAAGGGAACAGCAGGCTGTGCTGCACCACCGAGCTCAGAGGGGCAGGGGCAGGACACACCCACGGAGACATAGCCATGCCCAGGGTCACTCGGAGATGCCGTCACATGCAGAGGCAAAGAGGACTCGCTGTCACCCACACAGAGGGAGTCACTGTGGCATGCATGTATGCACACAGCCCCACCATTACAAAAGACCCTGTCACTCACGGGCACACACGTGCTCACATGTGCTCTGCCACACAGTCACCGTCCCCTGCCGTGACAGTTGCTGTCACTCAGTGGAACACAGTCGCAGCTATACACATCAACCTGTGTGTACACAACCGAGCAACAAGTATTTCCCTGGGCTCTTGCTGTGGAAGGCTGGAGGTTTTGTACACAGCAAAACCCCTCCCCCCAGGAGGAAATCAAATTCCTCTGTATAATATTTTCCTGCATCCTGGTGCAAGGCATGCATTCCCCAACAACAGTCTCCCTCACTGTCGCTTTCCTGCCTCCCGCTTTCCAGCCTGTCTGCCTGCTCCCTGGCCCTGGGAGAAGCACTGGAGAGGTCTGGATCCCACCCAGAGCCTAGCACAGGGTGTACTCTGTAAACACTCGTTAATTGATTGGCTGTGGGAACTCCAGACACAGGTGCACGCATTGGTGCCCAGTCCCATGGACTCAGGTGCAGGACACCTGCACAAGGCAGTGGGCACAGTGGTGAGCAATGTCCACCCAGCCCTCGTGCATGCTGTGGCCCTCCGCAGTCAGGCCTTGGCTTCCTCTGTCCTCTTCCTTGGGCTCAGACACAGTGTGGCAGTGGGCTTTTTTTTGTTCTTTTTTTCCTTTTTGAAGGGACAGAGACACCAGAGCAGGGGGGTTCCAGAGGGCTGAACTGTGGGCTCGAAGCAGTGTCCAGTGGCTTCTAGCAGCTGGGATTGTCCTCATTGCTGGGGGAGGGGGTATCTTGGGGAGAGCTGGCTCCTAGCAAGTCTGTCGTCTCTTGTTCCTACCCTAAAAGGAAACAGGACCTAGCTGCCCCTGGCGGGGTTGACATACCTGGGCGTGTTCCTTCTGGGGACCCTCAGCTGCCCCCCTTGGAAGCCTCTGGGCTCCCCCCACCCAGTGAATGAGCCTGCCCTTTCTCCCACCTAGGTCCTCCTGTCCAAACTTGGCCGCCTTCCTTAGAGGCCGCAGTATCTGCATGAGGGCTGTGTATTTTTGACTCGGAGTCTCTCTCTCTGCTCCTCTGTTTCTGGGGTGTCTTGGGGGTGTCTGCTTCTACCTCTTCCTCTGTTTCTCTGCCAGTCTGTGGCTCCCTGTCACCCTGTCTGTTTCTGCTACAACCTCTTTTCTCAGAGCTGGGAACTGGCAGCGACCTCCTTCATACTTTTCCAGTTGTTAATACTCAAGCCGTGGCCCTCTGCCCCGCCCGCCGCAGCCTCTGGGGTCAGCTGGAGGTTGGGCTGGGGGGGCGGGGGGCTCAGCTGGCTGCAGGACATCCTGCACTTCCTTAAGCTGCAGCTGCAGCTGCCTGGCAGGTTTTGGGGGCTGGGAATGGGGAAAGGGGGGTTCATTCTCACCCTCTGTGGACACCCTGGGCTCAGCAGGGGGGGTGGGCAGCAGCTCTGGGGAAGCCTTTGGTGTGCTGGTCCCCCCAAGCACGGGAAAGAATGGTGCTCACAGGCAGTGGCGGGAGTTGGCAGAGCCCACAGTGTCCTTTTTTCACACCCCTGGCAGCTGAGACCCACCTCAGAGCTGTCCGACAGCTGTGCCCATCTTGCCCAGCCTGGCCAGGGTCTGTGGGTACAGCTGCTCATCTGTGTGGGGCACCCACAAGTGCCAGCTGCGGCCCAGAGAAGGCAGGAAGGGCAGGAGACCCGGAGCCCAAGGGGCACAGGGCATCTCTGGCCAATGCCCCCTTTCTGCCCGTTTGATCAGGAGGCCTTGGTAAGGGTTCCACTGTGGAGAATCCCTGGGCTGCTATGGGAGGGGAAACTGAGGCTTGGTTCCGGGGAACACACAACTGAATGAAAGAACAAAGTCTTTGGTCCTCCAGCAGCTCAGCTGCTGTGGTTATGAACAGGAGGGTGATCCCTGGGAACCCCAGCTTTGGCGTGGCAGGTGACATCCGGGTTTGAATCCTAGCCCTTCATCTGGCTGGGTGTATGACCTTAAGTACAGGCGTTGACTTTCCTCCTGCCTTATCTTGGGGATGATAATGTCTGCCTTATATAGTGTTTTTTTTAACCTTTAAAGGACGTAAAGTGTATAAAATGCTTTTAAAAGTGCATAGTTCATATGGAGCTGTATGTGTTGGCTGTTAGGCTGAAGTCACGTGTGGGCTTGAGGTACCTCAGCTTTTTTGTTTTTGTTTTGTTGAGACAGTCTTGCTATGTAGTCCAAGCTGGCCTCGAACTCACTATGTACTGCAGACTGCCTCAAACCCACCACAGTTCTCCTGCCTCAGCCTCCTGAGTGCTGGGATTACAGGCATGCACCACCCATGCCTGGCCTTTCTATCTTTTGGGGGGGGTACTGGAGGTTGATCTCAGGACCTTTGCACTAAGCCGCATCCCCAGTAGCTGGGGAATTTGAAACTAGGTCTCACTAAACCACTGAGTTGCCCAGGCTGAGCTTAAATTCGATCCCGCCTCTGCCTCCCAGAATGATGGCATTATAGACAGCGGGTCCCAGCCCCCTTACCCTTCTAGTCAGAAGAGCCCAAGCCATGCCCTTTGCCCGCCCACCCTAGACTGTCACCTTCTGCTTAGGAGCCCTGGGCATCTCAGCCTGGGCCACGCCTCCCCAGCTAAGGGCAGCACTGCATCTGTCTGGGGACAAGTCTGCGGCCAGGGTGGGATAGCAACCACAGAAAGCAGCCCTTTCCCCGAGGCCTGCCCCCTCCTGCCTGAGCATAAGGAATTGGGCTGGGGAGGGGCCGGGCTCAGCATCTGAGCCTCCTTCCAGCCCCCTCTACCGGGACACAGGCCTGGGTGACAGATGCCACATTCCCTGCCCTGATGGAGCGGGCATCCATGGGAAGAGGGGCAGCAGAGACAAATGACACACAGGAAGACTCAGCTTACTGGGCACAGCGCCTGGAAGTCCTGCTCTGTCCCAACTGCCTCTTTCCCTTGGTGGGTCTGATGGCCAGGATCCGTGTCCCCCAAAGCCCTGCCGTTCATACTGAAGCAAGGACAAGGCGGATGCCCTGTGGGAGGGTGGTCGGGAGTCTCTGGGGTGGCTGCCAACCTCAATTCCAGTTCTCAGGCTGCTCTCATGTTGTGGGGATTTTGGAGCTGCTTTTGGGCAAGGCAGGTGTAGCCCTGTGGAAAGAACAAATTCTGGCTGGGACTTGGGAGACCTGGTTTTTGCCACCCACCAGTTGACTTTGGACCTGGGTTTGGTTTAGTTTGGTTTCTGTGTGTTTGAGACAGGGTCTCGCTATGTCATTTGGGGTGGCCTTGAACTCACTGTGTAGCCCAGGCTGGCCTTAAACTTGCAGTGATCCTCCTGCCTCAGCCTCCCAAATGCTGGGATTACAGGCGGAGCCCCACCACAGCTAGCTTGGGGCTGGGTTTTCATCCTGTGGAACCAATGATGTCTTTCCTACTCCGGTGAGAATAAAGGACCCAAGGTGGTTGGAGCTGAGGGGGACAGTGCTGGTGGATTCTCCTCTCCTCCCAGGACTGTCCCATGGCAGGCTAGGGGTGCCAGGCTGCTGGGAACAGAGACACTTCTGCCACTCACTGAGGCATCTGGGACCAGTGTGCCGTGGGGGCACACATGGATTCACCTCAGTGTCACCTAGCAAGCTAAAGCAGGTCCCCCCGAGGACCTCCCTCTTCCTGTATGGCGTGAAGTGGCTCTAGAGAGGCCAGTCAGAGGTAGACCAGATGGATGTTACTACTAGGGGAAAGACGCGTGTCTTGGTCCTGCTGACTTGGAGGTGGGTACTGAGTCTGGAGAGCAGGAACTGGAGCGAAAAGTAAGTGCCAAGGGCACGGCCACACCCCTGGCTATGGCACAGGGTTGTGCCATTGGCCCCCTCCTCCCGGCTTCCTCTTAGGAAGGGAAGGCTCTGGCTCTCAGGCCCTGCAAGCTGCCTGTTTCGTTTTCTCTTTCGCCAGGCGTGGGGAGGGGAGGGGGCGGGCTTTGGTGGCTATCAGCGTTGCATACACATCAGTGAGTGGGCGTGCTGTGCACGCACCCCATGCGAGAGAGTGTTTTTGTGCATGTGTGGGCCGGGGAGGGCTCTGAATGTCTCCGGGAGCGGGTGCCGAGCCTGCGGCTCTGCGCATGCGCATGCGGGGCGAGTGTGCGTCTGCACGTGTCCGAGTGTGTGCTGGGATCAGCTGCGTTTGGGTCGCTCTCCCTCTCTCTCCGTCTCTCTCCCTCTCCCTCCCTCTCCGTCTCGCTCTCCCTCCCTCCCTCCCCTTGGTCCTGCTTGTTCGCTGTCTTTCTCAAGCTCTGTCCCTCCTTCCTGCTTTCCTTCCCCCTGCCTCTCTCCCTCCCTCTCCCCTTCTCTTCCTCCGCCTTCTCCCCCTGCCCCTGCTGCCTCGGTGGAGGCCGCTCCTGCTTCCCTGGGAGAAGTGCCTGGGAGAACATGCTGCGTTTCTTCCCCACCCTCCACTCTTCCCCCTCTGGGCCACCCTCCCGGGGAGTGGCCGGCAGCTTCTGCCTAGGAAGAGGGGGTGCACAGGGAGTACCCCAAGTCTTGTGCCATGACGCCTTCTGCAGCGGGCGCCTTGGCCCCGTGACATTCATGCCTCCTGCACTCAGCTGCCCCAGCTCCCAGCTCCAGTTACCTGCTGGCTGGCTGCTGGGGGGGGAGGGGAAATATGCCGAGCCCAGCTTGGGGGGCTCCTGAGCACCTCGTGCGGCCTTCTTGGCTATTCAAATCTCCTACCTCCATTTATTGATTGATTGATTGTTTGCTTTTTTGAAAAACAGCGTCTCTGTGTAGCTGAGGCTGGCCTTGAATTCATGATGAGCCTCCTGCCTCAGTTTTACAAGTGCTGGGATTCTAGGGGTGCACCACCGCACCTGGCTGTCCACCCCGCCTCCGTTGTTAAGGGCAATTGGGGCAGAGGGCCTGAAGTTCTGTGGGCTGCAGAAGAAGGGGCATGGGTGTGGCCACAACCATGTTATCAGTGTGTATGGGGGCTGGATGTGGCCAGGGAGGTGACCCCTAGACCTGGGCACTTCCCTTGATGCAGGGCTGGGCCTGGGGGAGCTGCAGGTGGGTGAGGTTCTGGGGGAGCCCTGGGGAAAGGAGCTTTGATGTTAGTACTGGGCATCTGGCCCAAGACAGGGCGCTGTTTATGGCTTTCTGTCCCGGGCCTGCAGGGGGAGAGTTTCCTGTTATATTGTTGGGGGGGCAGGTAGAGAGGTTCTTTTGTTTGA
This sequence comes from Dolichotis patagonum, assembly GCA_004027295.1. NCBI lineage: Eukaryota > Metazoa > Chordata > Mammalia > Rodentia > Caviidae > Dolichotis > Dolichotis patagonum. The sequence continues at coordinate 16,159 of PVJX010003932.1, forward strand.
GTTGCCAGTCTCCCCTTGGACACCCCCACATCCCAAATCCCATTCCTTAGCCCCTCAAGTCCCTCAGCAGCTTGAAGTCAGACTCCTAGGTCAAGACCTTTGGGCTCCAAAATCCCATCACCTGGTGTTGAGCAAGAGCCCGCCCAGGGGTGCCGCCCCCCCAGCCACGCTGTTCCCCAAGTCTGTGCACTCCTTTCCATCATACCTGCCAGACGCTACCTGCCTTCCTGCCTTCACGCCTGTCTTTCCTGGCACGGGGATAACAGACAGTTGGGTGGGGCAGCCGTGCCCAATCCTACAGAGTGGGGAGTGGGTCAGGAGACTGAGGTCCCCACCACCAGAGGTCTCTGCCCCTCCAGGACTCGGGGACATCGGTGGCTGCCTTAGCTCCACAATAGCCACAGACTCCTGGGCACTGCCACGCCAGCCCACGTTGGCACAGGGGCAGCGTCTGCACAGATGCCTGTTTGCCCATGCATGCCTGTGTGTGTCTGGGCCACGGTGGCCGCCTCAGCCCCAAAGCATGGCCCACCTTGGCTCCCACGGTGTGTGGAGCTGGCATGGACGCCAGGTGACTGGGAGTGGGTGGGCGGGTGGGTGGGGGAGGGATCCCCACCACCCTAGCAGCAGGCAGAGGGGAAGGGGAGAGGGAGGTGTGAACCTACCCACAGCACTATTAATAGCCCACATGCCAGGCCACCAAGAACCAGCTGTCTCCGTGGAAACCAGTCCCACTCCCCCTCCCCCAGCCTCCATGGGGTGGGACTTAGGCAGGGCACGAAGCACCCCCCACCCATCGCTCTTTGTTACCTTTCTCCCTTTGTCTCCCCCCTTCTTGTGTCTCCCCTTCTCTCTTGCCCCCTTCCCACCTCTCCTTTCTTCCTTTTCCTCTACTTTGTTGACATCCCTAGTTCCGCCCCATCCCTGCCCACGGCTTTGTTCTTCCCCCTCCCCATCCTTCCCATCACCCCTTTTGCCCCTGTCCTCCCCCTCCAGCCCCTCAAGTCGTCTCTGGAGTTGAGGAGGAGGAGGGTTGGGCTTGCTACAGAGCATTAAGGGCAAAGTTCAGGGGCCCCCAGTGAAGGCTGGGACCAAAGCCAGGCGCAGATACGCAGCGGAGCATTAAGCTCCATCGTCGCGGCTGGATCCTGGGGGCAGGGACCGCCTACTGGTGGTCCCCAAATTCTCTGAGGGTGTCCCCTGGATCCGCAGGGCTGCAGGGCAGGACAGACGGCAGTGGGAGCCTGGCGCAGTGCCCGTGGATGCCGCATCGTTCCTGTCCCTGTCCCCCCATCGCAGAAGCACTTAAGCTTAATGAAATGCTTCCCCCTCTGTGGGCACCCTGCCCACGCTGCCACCCGGCGGCTCTGGCTGTGCTTATCTGACAGAGGGAGTGGGTGGCCGGGCCAGCCGACAGGTGGGTCCTGCTGTCCCCACCATGCAGATGAGTCTCAGTGCACGGAGCTCCGCTCCCTCCGTCTCCTTGGGCCCAGGCCTCCCCTTGCCCGAAGGAGCCTAGACTCCCAGAGAAGGGATGCTGCCCTGTAGGGTGGGTGGCCTTGTCCCTTCCCCAATGATTCCATGCTCTGCCCCCTCATGCTGGCCCCTCTGCCTGTGCTCTGCGTTGCCTTAGAGGCTGAGGTGTCCCTGGAGAGACTTTAAGGAGTCCTCAGTCGTTCCAGACTCTTGCTAGGTGCCAGGCAAGGGTGCCCCAGGCAGTGAGGTCTGCACTTCATTCCTCTGCCTCATGCCAGGGGCCTAGCCAGGGCCTGGACTGCACCAACTGGCACTGGGGCACCGTTTAGCTCTGCACAGAGGTAGGGCCGAGAAGGCCCCCGCCCCTCCCACCAGCGGGCACGTGCAAGCCCTTGGCACTGTCCAGACGCATCGGGAGCTAAGGCTGGGCCAGGGAGAGGGAAGGGGAAATAAATAGGGTGGCTTAAGTTGGCACGGCCCCAGGTCTGCCCTGTAGCAACTGGTAGCAATGGGGGGGGTCCTCCAAAGCTATGATCCAGGGCGGGAACTGCCTGCGCCATGTGGCTGCTGCCAGGGTTCCCCGCTCGGTCTGCTGATGCCCAAGCCTACCCACCCTGGCCCTGGTTGCTACCCCCCAGGGCCTGCTCCCCAGGGCCTGCTCCCCAGGGCTGCCCCTCTCTGTGTGCCCACTCCCGGGCCTGCCTGCTCCCCTCCCAGGGGGCGCTGGGGCCTCCGGCTGGCGAGTGGATTTTTCCAGCTTCTGTAAACAAGTGGTGGCAGTGTGCCAGGCGGGCAGGAGACAGGCGGGGGCAGCACTGCAGCCAGGGTGTGCCAAGCACCGAGGCACAGCTTGGGGGGCAGGGAGACACCCAGACCCAGTGTGGGGGGGGCACGCTGCAGACGCAGACGGCTGACCAAGAGCAGCCTCCTGGGCCCAGAGAGAAGCAGGAACAGAGCGGCCTCTATTGTCCGGCTCGGCCCGCTCCCCTTACCCCCTGCCCCTCTCCACTCTGGCTGCGGGCTCCAGTGCCCAGCCCCGGGCAACCCCACCCACTCCTTCTCCTCTCCCACCTCCACCCCTTAGGGCTGGCTACACCATTATAAATTTATAACAGGAATTTCTCCACAAGCCAAGAAAAACTTGACCTACTTTCTTGACGGCTCCCTGGGCTAAGGCTCCCCGCTTAGCACCCCCCCCCCCCAGTCTCCTGTCCGGGCCCCCAGTGCCCAGTTCTGGCCTGAGGGGGGCAGTGTCAGAGACAAAATGGGCCACTTTTCTGTGCTCCTCCCACACGCCCCACCCTGGGGGCTGCCGGGTGCCCGGGCCTGCCCTATGCCCTGGCTTATCTCTGCCCCCTCCTCTTACCCGGCCCCTTATCAGCTCCTAGGGGTAGGACTGTGGGGGCCCTGGGCGAGGCCTCTGGTACAGGGCCCACGTGGTGAGGTTGAGTGTGGGGGCTGGCACCCCTTGTCCTCGCCCATCGGCCGCACCTGCCTGCATGCACAGAGACAGAGCCCAGGTCCGCAGCCCAGGGCCCAAAGGGCAGTGTGTTGGAGCAGGGGGCAAAGGCTAGCACTGCCCTGGCCCCAGGTAGCAGAACAAGGGTGGCGTTAGAGGGAGGCTGGGAGACAGGCAGGGGCAGTCCCTGTGCCACCTGCTTCCCACCCGTGTGAGCTCCTCGAGGGAAGGGTCATGCCTTCTTCGACTCAGTTTCCTCAGCTGTTAAGTCCCAATGCCCAGTTTGAAAGGTCATCTATTCAGCCGACGTCTCTTCGTTTCCTTTGCCCTTTTCCTTTGCTAGCCCGGTGGCTGGTAACTCAGCTAAGCCAGCTGAGAAGTCCGGGCTTCAGACTGGGCAGTGGCACGAGGTTCTCATGCCAGAGCGTGAGGGTCAGTTCTGCCTTTCAGGGTCTCTGTCCACCAAGGCGCCAAGGTGGGCATTCATGATCCCCGTGTGCTAGCCTCGTGTCTCCACCACCCTGGCCTGCGGAGAAACCCCAATACCAGTTCTAGAACCTTCTCTCTGGTGCCCTCTTGACCCTGTCATCCTGAGGAAGCTTAGAAGACATGTGACGTGTGTAGACGGGGATCACAGAAGCCCCAACAGTTAGCACACACCGAGGGCCTGCGACATGGATGACCTCGCTGTTTCCCACCTTCTCTCCCCAAGTCCTCTCCCTGCGCTTGCCTTGCACACCCACCTCGTTATGGGCCTCAGAACCCCCAAGGTTGCTATCAGAAATTCTACTAACTGCCCCCAATGGCACTGTCTTACCCCAGCCTCTGTCTTCTCTCCCCAGGGATCTCCTGGACAGGACAAGACTCAGAAGAGACTCCCCCAGCCCACGAACCCAGCCTGCACCCCCAGCTCCCCCACCTGCCACTCCCTGGCCCCTCCCACCGCCCGCCGCCCCCTTGGGGCGCAGGGCATGGTGTGAAAGGCCAAGTGCCGGGCGGGTACCATGGGTGCTGGCCCCTAAGGCCTGGGTGGCGGGGGGCAGGTGGCCTGTGGGCGTGGGGGGGGCCAGCGTGCCTACCCCAGTCTCTTGGCGTGCTGGAGGGCATCCTGGATGGAATTGAAGTGAATGGAACAGAAGCCAAGCAAGGTGGAGTGTGGGTCAGACCCAGAGGAGAACAGGTAACACGTAACACGTGGGCCGGGCATAGAGGGGCCCACTCTAGACAGCAGACACAGTCCTCTGCCTGGGCAGGAGAGAGCTGGGGTCCCTCAGACATCTCCGGAGAGGGGCCTGAGGCCAGCAGGCGAAGGGACCTGTTCCGATGGACCAGGGAATTAGGCACTTGGGTTGAGAGTACCTTGAAGGGGGCAGCGGCCACATGCCCCCCCTGACAGTGCCCCAAGGGCTGGGTGCCCCCGCATCCTCCCTGTCACTGCTGCTCACACCTGCGCTTGTGTGATCCTCCCCTCCCCCAGCATCCCATCCCCATCTGACCACGGACAAACGCTGTCTGCACCCGTGGCACACGGGACATGACATTTCAGGGCACACGCACAGTAACTGTTGGTCATAGTCCACGCTTCCACTGGGAGTCTGTGGGGAGCCCCACAAGCTCTTCCTTGTTTAGGCGCAGGGCAGGCCTGCTGCCGGGCTCCTCCCAGGAAGCAGGAGCCTGGCCAGCTTCGAAGGCTGGGCTTCCACGTGGGAGAAGCGACAGCCCTGCACACAGCGAGGCATGGTCACCTGTGACCTGCCCCGTGCTTGGACTGCCCAGAGGGTCTCTGCCGCTCCCGTCGGCTCCAGGTGGCACAGAGCTCTGTCCCAGTTGGCACGGTGTCCCAGGAGCTGGGTACAGCCTGTGCCTAGGATCAGGGGAAAGGCTGGGGGTGGGGGTGCTCTGGGGAGCAGTGTGGCTCCCAGTTGCCAAGGAGATCGGAGCCTGAGCCAGGGAGCCAGAGGCCAGGCCAAGCCCTGGGTCTGGAGCCTGGTTCCCCGGAGGGGCAGAGGAAGGGATGGGGCTCCGCTTGTGTACACAGGGCACTGGGCCCCCAAGCCCTCAGCCAGGTAGGGCCGAGGACGTCTGGGCTGCCACTGTAGAGTGTCACTTGCATCCCCCGTGTTTTCCTGCCCAGACGCCTCTGGGTCTCGGAGAGTCAGCCGTGAAAGGCGGGAAGGCAGGTTCCCAGTGTTCCGGACAGCGGCCCCTCCTCCACTCGCTCCCCTCCCCCACCCCAGGCGCCACCTCGTGGCTGTCCCTGGGACTGCGCCCAGAGGCCCGGAGGCGGGTAGTTGGGAAGAGGACAGCTCCGCTGGGGCCTAGGTGGGCGAGGTGCCCTGTGCGCGCCTTCCGGAAGGCAGGAGGGAGGCCTGACCCTGCAGCCTCCTAGGAACCAGAGGAGGGCGATCCCCAGGGGCGTGGAGCACAGGGCTGTCTGCGACTGTGACCCTGGCCAAGGTCACTGTGTCAGTGTGTTGGGAGCTGCATCCGGCTCCAAGAGGAGGGGCCCTGCGACATGCCACGCGCAGGGTGGGTGTGGAAGGTTATACAATCCTTGCATGCGTGCAGAGGGCTTATGTAACCTGTGTGTACTGAGATTATGTAACATGTATGTGCAGAACCTGGCAACATGTATGTGCCGTGGCTGAGGGTGGCTGCTAAAACCCTGCATGGAGGGGCTCAGGGTCCTTGTCTTAGCTGTGACTCCAGTGCTCCGTGTGGCCAGGCACAAGTGCGCTTTGATTGGCAGCTCTGCTAAAGGAAGGCTGTGAGTGGGCAGGATGATCCAGTATTTTCCATGGCTGTGGGTTATGTAGCAAGTGTGGGCGGGGCCTGGATATCACCAACACCTCCGTGCTGGGGGAGGGGAGGTGGCCGGGTGCCTGTCCACGGGCTTGTGTAACACACGGCCTGTCCTAGAGGTCATGTATCACACTCAGGAGTGACTGGAAGTTTTGGAGATAATAGAGCCCGGGACTTATTACCATACTTGGGTTTATATTGGAGCCTGCGTCGTTTTCCATTTGCGTGCGGGTGTGTGTTGCATGTATGTGAGTGTACCGTAAAGGTTACACAGCTTGGAGAATATTTTGAGGGTCTGTCAGCATATTTATCAGCAGTGTGCATGTGTGTGTATGTTGAAACCATAGAGCAATGCTTGCGTGTGTGCGCACGCGCATGTGTGTTTTGGGACTACAGGACCTGAGTCGGCTGGGCCAAGCCCCTTATCTTTCCCTGCAGCTACTAGATAGCCAGGCCCTCCTAAGCTTTGTCAGCTGCCGTGGGGTGGGAGGTGGACTGAGGACAGAAGATGGAGGCGCTGGGCCTGGGGGATTGCATGAGCGTCTCGGGTAAACAGGGGGTGCCCCGGCACTGCTCTGTGACTCTGCCCACTTTGTCCCCATCCAGTGCCAGGTCACCAGATGGAAAGCGAAAAAGAAAGAACGGCCAATGTTCCCTGAAAACCAGCATGTCAGGTGAGCTGGCTTCGTGTGCCCTGCTCGCCACACCTCTCTTGGTCCTGGCCTCTGTCCAGTACCTCCTGTGTCCCCAGGGAGAGTGCCCAGAGGACGAGAGGGGTTGTCTGGGGTTAACGGCCAGCATATGAGATCTGCCCCTGCCTTTAGGAGCAGTGGAGTCCTCCCTTAACCACCTTCCTGTAGGCCCCCACCAGAATAAGGGCCAAAGCTAGAAAACGTGGGCCTCAATCCTCCTGAAAGGAGTCGCTCTGATCTGTGTTAGTCCCCTCCTCACCTCTCCCCCTAATATAATGGAGACCTATAGTCCCAGCTCCTTGGAAGTCTGAGGCAGGGGGAATCATGTCTGCCCAGGAGTTTGAGGTCAGCCTGGGCAACAGAGTGAGACCCTGTCTCCAAACTGGAAAATAAAAAGAGCTTGGGATACAGCTTAATGGTAAGGGCGTTTGCCTAGCGTGCATAAGGCCCCCGAGTTTGATTTTCAGCACAGCAAAAATAGAAAGGAAGTGAGGGAGGGAGGCAGGGAGGACAGGGAGAGAGGGAAGCCAGCCAGCCAGCCTTGAATGGGCAGCTAAGAGAATCCCCAGGGTTCTGCCTTTCTACCTGGGGCTGAAAGGGCAAGATAGGCAGGGGAGAGCTTGGGAGCCTCCTTGAAGGTCCCGAGACATGCCCACCGTGTGCGCCCTTTCCTCCTCCCAGGGTATATCCCTAGCTACCTGGACAAAGACGAGCAGTGTGTCGTGTGTGGAGACAAGGCAACCGGTTATCACTACCGCTGTATCACTTGTGAGGGGTGCAAGGTAGGCCACCCAGCCCCTCCCTGTCCTCCTCCCTCCCAGTCCCTCAGTGCCCCCTGTTGCATCACCAGTCACCTTTCTTCCCTTGTGCATTCATTCATTGGTTCTTTCCTACTCCCTGCAGTGCTGCCCACAGGCAGATTGCCTCAGCTCTCTGCTCCTCAGTTTCTCCATCTGTGAAATGGGGATAATCATACTCCCTGTCTTCTCAAAGATTGTTGGCAGAATTCAGTAATTTACATCACATGTTTAAGATGTGCCAGACCAGTGAGAAGAACTTTATAAGCACTGTAGTAGGAAGGAAGGGTGCAAGCAGGTGTGGGGGTACACACCCATAATCCCAGCACCAAGGAGACTGAGGAAGGAGGATTGACACAGGTTCAAGGCCAATCTGGGTTCAAAGCTAGGCTGGACTACCTAGCAAGGTCTTGTCTCAAACACATAGATAAACAAAAAGGTATATATTTACCTAGCAGATGTTCAACAAATCTTTTTTTTTTTTTAATCGGCAACCGAACTCACAACCTCGCACTTGCCAGGCAGGCGATGTGCCACTGAGCTATATCCCTGGCCCTTAACTCTTCACACTGCTGCCAATCTTGACTTTGGAGGGTTTTCCTGGAAAGCAAAGACTAATCGAGATACACAGCATTGAACATTCCCATTTTCACTTTAAGGTCCTAGGGGTTTTTTTTTGTTTGTTTGTTTGTTTTGGTACCAAGGATCGAACTCACGACCTTGTACTTGCCAAGCAGGCACTTATGCTGCTGAGCTAAACCCTAGGTCCAAAGTCCTAGAATTTATATGCAGTGTCTTTTCTTGACTTTGATCCTCCTAGTTCATGAACTCTATGAGATGGTTTTGAGGTTAGTGTGGGGCATAGACTCAGTAAACCCCAAGTGGGAACTCGGGCAGTATGGGAGCGGTGGGCTTCCAGAGCTGCTGTTCCTCCTTCCAACACCTCAGCACCTCCCACCGCTCCTGCCCCGATGCTCCCTCCTGCCGCTGTGCTCAGAGCTGGGGCAGAGTACCTCTGTTCTTGCTTCCCGGGCCTGGCATTAGAGGAGGGCACGTCAGAGGAGGGCACGTCCCTCACCCACTCGCCTCCTCTCCACCCCTGTGGACTGTGGGGGTTGCTTCAGCACGGGGAGCCGGGATGAGAACCTGCGCCATCTCCCTCATCCCAGGGCTTCTTCCGCCGCACAATCCAGAAGAACCTCCATCCCACCTATTCCTGCAAGTATGACAGCTGCTGTGTCATCGACAAAATCACCCGCAACCAGTGCCAGCTGTGCCGCTTCAAGAAGTGCATCGCCGTGGGCATGGCCATGGACCGTAAGGGGCCAGGGCCCAGGAATGTGGGCAGCTGGGGTGGGCGCAGCTCAGGGCTGTCAGCTCCCCATTCCAGGGCGCCCTTGGGGTGGAGTGATGGTCTAGTCCCGCTCACGCTGGGCAGGTGGTCAGGGTCTCAGTCTCTGTTCCCTCGATGCCAGCGGGCAGCCAACAGGCTTCCTCCACAGGCCTGCCAGGGCCTCAGTGCCCACGGCCTTCACCACCCGAGGGCCACCCTGAGGTGTTCCTTCCCCCACAGCGGCCACTCACTTCTGAATGAGGGGGCATCTTTTATTGCTGGGGATCTGGTGGTGGGTCCTCAAGTAACCTGTCACCGAACGATGGGGACTCGGGATTCCTCCAGAGGAGCCCATTGGAGTTGATGTGGCCTCCATGGTTGATCTCAGTCTCAGTCGTACCCTGCACCTGTGGGTGTCAAGTCTCAGCCTCCCAGGCCCTCAGCTCCCCCACCCAGGAAGTGGCCTGCAAAGCAGGAGGAAGTGCACCATGCCAAGGCCTCTTGTCCCTCTGTCCACAGTGGTTCTCGATGACTCAAAGCGCGTGGCCAAGCGAAAGCTGATCGAGCAGAACCGAGAGCGGCGGCGCAAAGAGGAGATGATCCGGTCTCTGCAGCAGCGGCCGGAGCCTACTCCTGAGGAGTGGGACCTGATCCACGTGGCCACAGAGGCCCATCGCAGCACCAATGCCCAGGGCAGCCATTGGAAGCAGAGGCGGAAATTCCTGGTAAGGACACGAGGAGCAGGGAATGGGGTGGTTCCAGAGCAGGCCCCCTGTGCACGTGCCTCTGCGGTCCTGAGAATGCACCCCTGCATGCGTCCTGCCCCGGCCTGCTTGCGGCGGTCCCAGGAGGCCTGGGCCTCGCCAGCCTCCTTGAATTCCAGCCCAGGGGTGACCTCGCCTCAGTTCCCGTCCACATGACCGGGAGGGGACCTTGAGGACAGTCGTGTAACAGTATTTCTGAGCACCTGCTGGGGCGCAGGCATTGTGTTAGCCCTGGCAAAACTGTCTGCCAAGCGGATGATCAGTTTGGAAGGAGATGGGCCGTTGGCGCCTGGCTGCTGGCGGTGGAGCCAGAGGGTGAAACGTGTGCTGTTTAACATGCTCCAGAGCCCAGCAGACGGGTTTGTGAAGGGCTGGTCCTGGGCCTTCAGCTTATCCCTTTGCCGTACCGGGACTGCATTTCCTGCTTTGTGAAATGGTGCTAAGTTTGTTCTTGTAGAGTGTGATGAGGACTCACTGAGATTTATAGAAAACGGAACCTGATGCCTGGTCACATGTTTTCAATCATTATAGCTTATTATTATTATTTTGGCAGTACTGGGGATTAAATCCAGGCCTTTCAAACTGAGCTATATCCCCAGCCTTATATATATATATTTTTCTCTTTTTTTTATTAGGGTTTTGAGCTGGGCATGGTAGTGCATGCCTGTCATCCCAGCATTCAGAAGGCTGAGGCAGGAGGATCGTTGCAAGTTCAAGACCAGCCTGGGCTGCAAAGTGAGCTCCAGGCCAGCCTGAACTGCATAATGAAACCCTGTCTCAAAAAGGCAAAAAAAAAAAAAAAATTTTTTTTTAAGTTAAAAAAAATAGGGTCTTTTTTTTGTTGAGGGGTAAGACAGGGCCTCAGTATATAGTCAAGGCCAGCCTTGAATTCACAGCAACCCTCCAGCCTCAGCCTCCTGAGTGCTGGGGTTACAGGTGCACCTTGAGCACCACCACACCCCTCCTGAGATGGGATTTTTTTTTTTTTTTTTTGGTACTGGGGATTGAACTCACGACCTTGCACTTGCCAGGCAGGGGCTTACGCCGCTGAGCTAAATCCCCAGCCCTGAGATGGGATCTTGACAGGTCACTGAGTTTCCCAGGCTGGGCTCCAAACTTGTGTTCCTCCTGTGTCACCCTCTTTGAGTGCTAGGAGTGCAGGAGTGCGCCACCACGCCTGGCTGTTACTACCATTCTTACAATCGTTATTATTAGCAGACTTGGAGTGCTTTGCTCTTTGTGGCGGATCTTCTGCCCAAGGTTGAAGGAAAAGCCTCAGGGCTGGGCCACAGCCTTCCGGTCCAGTCCTGCTGGGGCCTTCTTCCCGGAGCTGCCTTGGAGCTCCCCCTGGTGGGCAGGGGGGCCTCAGCGAGCAGTCAAAAGGGGTCTTGCAGCCCCCCACTGACCCTCGAATGTCCCCCCTAGCCGGATGACATTGGCCAGTCACCCATCGTCTCCATGCCGGATGGAGACAAGGTGGACCTTGAGGCCTTCAGTGAGTTTACCAAGATCATCACCCCGGCCATCACCCGTGTGGTGGACTTTGCCAAAAAACTGCCCATGTTCTCCGAGGTGAGTGGCAGGCAAGAGGGGACAGGCATGGTGCCATGCTAAAGGGACAGCCCCGTGCTAAGCATGTGCCTCCTCGGTTCTCTGGGCAGGGAGTGATGGCTGCAGTGTAACACTCACACACTGCGCAGCCCCCATCCTAGGACCCCCTGCTCCCCACACCCACCTCCCCTGGAGCCCACGTGGGACCCCGAACCCCCAAGGGAGGCACCGTTGTGACTGGGACTTACCCAGAGTCACCTGGATCCCCTGTACCTTGGGGAGGTACTGTGATCACCAGGTGGCTGTGGAATGGGATCTGGGGGTAGAGGGAGAACCCCAGCAGGGGGCATGGTCAGGCCATGCTGAGTGGCCCCCTGGCCCTGCCTCTCGCAGCTGCCTTGTGAAGACCAGATCATCCTCCTGAAGGGGTGCTGCATGGAGATCATGTCCCTGCGGGCGGCCGTTCGATATGACCCCGAGAGCGACACTCTGACGCTGAGCGGGGAGATGGCTGTCAAGCGGGAACAGCTCAAGAACGGCGGCCTGGGCGTGGTCTCGGACGCCATCTTTGAATTGGGCAAGTCACTCTCTGCCTTTAACCTGGATGACACGGAAGTGGCTCTGCTGCAGGCTGTGCTGCTAATGTCAACAGGTACCTGCCCTTTGGCTGGGGGAGGGGAGGCCCCGTGGCTTCCAGGGCCCCCAGAGCTTGGTCGGACCCTGAGCCTGTTGCTGTCCTCTTCCCTGAGTGCTGCGGATTCTCTCTGTCCCCTCAACTTGCTGATCTGTCCCATCCCCTGTCCCAGGCTACCTGGCTGTCACCTAGGCCACCCTTTATCCCCTACCCCCACCTCAGGTCCCCAGACCCATCCCCACTCTGTTCCTTATCCTGTCTTTGCCCCACGTTTCCTCTCTGTCCCCAGCCTCTGTCACCCACAAGGCCCCTTTGTCCCTCTCCCTCCACTTGTTTCCTGTCTACCTTCTACCCCCATCCTCCTTGTCTTTCAGTCCCACCTTTTGTCCACTTACCCGCTCCCTGACCACCAACCCCTTGTTTAGGGGACAGGAGGTTAAAACAGGGTCTCCTTGTATTATCCTGCCTGTCCTTGAACTCACCGCATTGCCCAGGCTGGCCTCAAATTAGCAGTGATCCTCTTGCTTCAGCCTCCTGAGTGCGGGACCAACTAGTGTGTGCCACCACGTCCCACCCCGATCACCAACCCTTCTCTCTGCCTTAGTCTGCGCCCCCTCCCACCGCCCCTTTCCCGCATCCTCACCCCTCACATCACACCAGCCCTCCCCACACGCCCCTCACACCTCCCTGCTTCCCCCGCAGACCGCTCGGGCCTGCTGTGTGTGGACAAGATTGAGAAGAGTCAGGAGGCGTACCTGCTGGCGTTCGAGCACTACGTCAACCACCGCAAACACAACATTCCGCACTTCTGGCCCAAGCTGCTGATGAAGGTGACTGACCTCCGCATGATCGGGGCCTGCCACGCCAGCCGCTTCCTCCACATGAAAGTCGAGTGCCCCACCGAGCTCTTCCCCCCTCTCTTCCTGGAGGTCTTTGAGGATCAGGAAGTCTAAAGCCTCAGGCGGCCAGAGGGTGTGCAGAGCTGGCGGGGAGGAGCCTGGAGAGGAGGGGCCCAGTGGGGCCGAGGGAGACCCCGCCTCCTCTCTCCTCCCCTCATCCTTGGATAGATGCAGCTCCCATGCACACCCCCCTCCCGCCCCCCTGCACTGCCCGGGTCCCCCAGAACCTCCAGCCCTGGGACAGGGCACACAGATGAACTTGCTATGAAAGGATAGTGTGGGAGGCCGGGACCTGGGTCCCGCAGTTCCTGGGAGCCCCGTCCCTGGTCCCTCGAGAAGTGGGGAAGGTACAGAGAACTCAGGGGCGGGACAAGCCACCTGACCATAGGAGAGGAGGAGTGTGGCTGGGGACTTGCCCTCAGGCAGGAGAGGAGGGCCCCAGCGGTCCCTTGGCCGAGGCTTCCCCTCCAGGCTCAGGGCCTCAGTTTCCCCAGACGCCTGGGCACAGAGGACGGCTTGGGCTGGGCTTCCTCCTCCGCTGGAGGTTAAAGATGACAGTCATCCTAACTGCACTTTGGAAACCAAGTGAGGGGAGAAGATACATGAAGAAAAACTAGACAGAGAAAAAGACAAAAAAGAGAGCGAGCGATAGAGAGATGATATTAAGTTATTAACTGAGGCTGGCCAGAGGGGAGGACCTGTCCTCCTCGCCCCATGCACTTTGAGAGCTGCCCCCCCATCCGAGAGAGATGCCCCAATGCACCCCCTCCCCGGGGTATGGCTGCCCGTCAGAGCTGTGAGTCAACACGACAGGGTCCTGGCCACCCCCTTGCCTCCCCACCCCACCCCAGTACTTCCTCTGCTCTCTGCCACTCGTGCCCGCTGAGTTCCATCTACCTCTCACGCTGGATGCCAGCTGGCCCCTCACCAGCCTGCCCTGCTGCCCGCACAGCTCCCCCTTTCAAGTGCCCAGACCCAGGGGTCCCCCCCACCGACCACCTCGTTCCCCACCTTGGCACCCACACAGGAAGAACGGCCGCCCGGCCCCTTCCCACTTCACAGACTGCAGTATTACCTACAATCCAGATGCTGCTGGGGGGCGCATGTGAGCGGCTCCCAGCGCCTGCACCCCACCCTCCTCCTGGGCGCCCTCTACCCCCTGTGCTCTTCCCCATCCCCCTCAAGACACTAGCCCAGCCCGGGGTGGGCCGCACGCACCAGGGGTGTTACAGCCCTGCTCTGGGGCCCAGGGAGGGGGCAGTGGGCGCTCCCCCTGTTCTGTTTGAAGCTCTTTAGGTCAGCTGCCACTCTGCCCTCCCAACCCTTCCCCTCTCTTTTCTCTTAATTCAGGGACTTTGGCTTGAGCCCCCCACCTCCTGTTGAGGAGTGTTGTGTGGGTCTGCACTTGGGGGGGCTGCCCCCCTCCTCTCCTCCCTCTGGCCAAAGCCCACTCCTCTGGGGAGACCGGGAGGGAAGAGGAAGGTGGGAGACAGAGCAGACCAGAGGGCCTTGGGCTCAGGGCTGCACGCGTCGGCAGGGATGGATGGGTGGACACAGATGCCCCCGGAAGCCATGGGGAACGGGTGGGGGCGGGGGAGGGGTGTCAGGGCTTCCTGCGCTTTGCACTATTGGGGCACAAATGTCTTAAGCAGTGGGGAACCTGCCACTCCACTCTGACCCTCAGCCTGCCACAGCCCCCTACACACACACACACACACACACACACACACACACACACACACACACGGAAGGCAATGCCATGCCACCAGCCTGGGCAGCGTCCCCCCTCTCCTCCCTGTCAGGTGTTCCGGCCAGGGCCTGGGGCACATCATGTCACCCATGCATGTGCCTGCCCCCCCCTTGGGGGCCAGCCCCCTTGCTGTCTCCCCTCTCTCTTTCCTGGGGCACTGATCCTGTACCCTCTCGTCCATGGGCAAGCTCACCCCGTTCTCCGCGCCCAGGGCCCCAGTGGGGTTCCTGACCTGTCTGCTGTGTCCCCCACCTGTCCCATCCCTACCTTCAGCCATGGACACGCTGGCCTCTTAGGCACTTGGGAATCCCCCGTCCCCCCAATCACATGAGCTGTGACCCCTGCCCTGCCCTCCTCCTCCCAGTGACACGGGGTGTGTGTGTGCATTTCTCTGTGTGAATGTGTGCGTGAGTACACAGGTTGGGGGGTGCCAGGAGACTCAGGAGTGCCACGCACCTGCTCTAGCGAGGCACTGTCCCAGCCTCTGCTGCGGAGTGAGGGACAGGGCCCTCTCCTGGGGGCCATCGGTGCTAAGGAGGGGGATGACCTTGCTGTGGGTGCTTCGCACGCCTCCTCCAGTGTTGGCCCAGGGCACTAGGGCAGGCAGGGCGGGGCAGCCAGTGCAGTACTGCTGGGAGGCCTGGTCACTGGGAAGAGGTTTTGGGGGCCAGGCCAAGACAAGGGAGTGCCAGAGCCATGACCACTACCCCGCCCTCCGCCTCCTCCCCCCGCCTCTCCATCTCAGTATTGCCCTTCCCATCACTTAGAACACACATACCTCATCCAGCCTCCCCCCTGCTCAGACATGGGGAGGGCGGGGAGACCCTCCCCCTCCCCTGGGTGGCACGGGTCTGCAGGGCTGGGAGAGGGCAGGGCGGGTGACACAGACACCGTCCATAAGGGGGACAGTACTTCCTGCCCTGGGCTCTCCTGGGTGGGGGGATGGGGACACTGCCCAGAGGCGCTACTGAATGTTCCAGAAGCTGGTGCTGGGGTGGGGGGAGGGGGTCCCTTCCCCAGGGAGGGGGGGCTGGGAGGGGTGACTTGAGGGGCTCCTACTCCTGCCCCACGTTGACAATCAGTATGTCTGTTATGTGCGATTTTTCACCCCGTTTGTTTTGGGTCAGGATTTTAAAGAAAGATATTTTTATGGTAATTGTTGCTCGTCTATTTTACTATATATTTATGTAATAAATATATGATGAAAATACCCCCCTCGGGAACCCCCTTAGATTTGTGTGCTGTTTCCCTACAGCCTCCCCTCTCCTGGCCAAGCTCCCGCCCCTCAAACTGACCAGATGGAGAGGTGTCCCCCCCACCCCCCCAGACTTGGCAATAGTTCCACCATCACCCGCCCCCAAACAGCACACACCACAGAAGCCAGCTCAGCTGTGAACTATTGGATTTGAGATAGGAACAGAGCAAATCGGAGGGGAGGGCTGGAGACGGGGTGGGAGAGCCAGAGTGGTTTAAATAGGGGAGGCTGGGAAGCTTGGGACTGGGGGGTGGAGGGGAGCAGGTAATTTACAAGAAGGCTCAGGGGGCCAGAGGCTCATCTTGGAATATTTTATAACAATATAAATAAGATTCTGGTTTGCTTTTCCTTTTCGTCTCGTAAAGGAGAGAGAAGTGCAGAGTTCGATTCTGTACAAGGGGGCAGCGGCAGAAGGCCGGCCGGGCGGGTCACTGGGCGTCCACCCGGAAGGACAGCAGCTTCTCGGAATGCATGTTGTTCAGGGTCCGCAGGTCCGGCAGCTTGAGCAGCAGCTTGGTGAAGCGGGACGTCTCCGAGGGCCGGTTCTTCAGCACCAGAGCCCGAAGAGCCCGCAGCAGCGTCTCCTGGAGGTGCTCCACCGAAGCGGAGTCCTCCATGCCCGAGCGGTCTGTGGGGAAGACGACAGCAGTGAGGCAGGCTCCCTGAGCGCCTCCGAGGAGGACCCCGAGAGCTGCATGGACCCCGCAGGCTCGGCAGCCTCTCCCTGAAGCCCCCACCCCGGGGGGCCTGCAGGAAGGAGGAGGAGGAGCTGGGTTACACACATCTCCTCCCAGGCCACCGCCCCACATCTCCTCCCTGCACGCAGGGTGGCCGGGCGCCCTCACTTTTTGCTCTGTAGTTCCTTCTGCCTGGGATGCCCTACCCGCCCCCCTCTGCCTGCCAGTATCTTCCTTGTCCTTGGAGGCCCCATTCGAGTGTCACCGTCTTTCCCAGCTCCCCCAGGCAGAAATAGTTGTCTGTGCTCCTTCGGTTCTTGCTTCTACTGTGACACTGATCTCACTGTTTTATAATTAGTCGGGCATGAGTGTTTCCCAAGCTAGACTGTCTCGGTCATGTCTGTATCCCCAGTGCCCGGCTCGGGGCCTGGCATAGAGTAGGTACTCCATAAACGGTGTGTTCAATCCAACCGCGTCTGCCTCCTGCCGGCTCAGGCGTGAGCTTCCTCTACCTGCCGAGACCAGCACCACGGCGGTGAAGAGGCCCAGCTCCTCCTCAGTGAGCGCCAGGGAGTTGAGCTTCTCGCTGAAGTCGAACATGGCGCTCAGCAGGTCTCCCATGCCCATGGCGCCCAGCTCCTGCAGGCTGTAGGTGGTGCGGCTCAGGAACATCACGGTCTGGTCCTTCACGTTGAACAGTGACGCGAAGCGCACCATCAGCACCTGGAGTTGAGGCAGTGACCCCAGGTGAGGTGGGAGGAGCCACTGCCAGAGCACCCCCAAGTTTGCCAAAGGGTTTAGCGCTGCTGCCTTATGCAAAGGCAGGGCGGGGGCCTCCAGGAAGGAAGAGGGGCATCCAGTGACTTCAGATAGATACTTCTAGAATGGGGGGATCGACATACCACAGGGCTTTATCTTTGTATCATGGGTTGTGACCAGACACCAGCTGAGATGACTGAGCCCCAGGCCCCCCACCCAGGGTATGAGAACAAGGTGACCTGCCCCCACCATCATACACTGGGGTTCCCTAGTCCTTCAGAATCTCTGCCACTGCAAGAAGCCAAGCCCTTCCGCTAGGTTCTTCCCAAGGTCAAGCACAGGGAACACAAAGGTCACCCACCTCGAAAGTTCCAGCCTTCAGCAGGGTGACCTGGTCATGCTGAGAAAGGTCACGGAAGCCTGGGATGTGCTTGGCAAACTCGACCACCTCTCGCACAGCAGGCGTGAAGCTCATAGAGAAATCCTCCCAGATCTCCTGCACGGTCCGGCCGCTGCGACCGTGGGGGTACATGTTCATGGGGCAAGCCTGGGGAGAAAGCGGTGTGGGAGGTGTCAGGCAGGCCAACTTGGATGGATGGATCCCTGCAAGGCTGGCCTGGGGGCTGGGGGTTGTGGCCCCAGAAATGGGTCATTCATGGAGCAGAGCACCGGATGTGAGATGGAGATGCGGGGTTCCCAGGCAGTTGTGCGTCTTCTGTGCCCCTTCCCCCCACCCCATGCCCTCACCAGCAGGACGTTCTTGGAGCTGTCTTGCCGAGGACTGTTGGCAGGAACCTCGCCTTCTGGGGCTGCGTACACGTGGCTGGGGCAGAGTCGGTGGCCATTGCTGTTGGGCTGGTGGCAGCTGTGATGGGCAGGGCCGGGCTGCGGCCAGGTGGGAGGGTAGGAGGAAGGCGCCTGTCGTAGGCCATTCAGGGCCTCATTGTGATGCTGAATGGCTGAGGCATTGTTGTCATTGGGGACAGGAGGGCAGCACTGACTCTCCCAGCGATGTGGGGCGGTGGCCAGAGGACTACCCGACGTGTGGTTGGCATTGATGTTCCCTGGTGAGGTTCCCAGCTTGTCGTGGGCGTAGGTGAAGATCTCTCGATGGGCCCGGGCTACCTGGGATATCACATCCTCCACCGTGGGCTCAGGGCTGGGCGATCTGGGTGGCGTCAGCTGCTGTGGGAACTGGGAGAAGCCCACCAGGGGGGAGGGTGCCGCAGCAGGAGATGGCGAGGGGCCCAGGGGGCCAGAGTTGGGGTGCTGGGGGGGTGAGGTCTCCAGCGGACACTGGCTGCTCAACTGGTTGTTGGCCAGGTTCATGGCACTCTGCATCTCCGCCAGCATGCGCTGCTTCTCTCGTTTGGGAATGCGCCCAAAACGCACAGCTGTGACAGGATGAGAGCCGTGTTGGGAAGAGGTGCATGGGTGCGCATGCACCTCTTCCCCCTCAAAGGGGCAAGACCCTGAAGGCCAGGCCCCTTCATCAGCAAGGCCATGCCTACCCAGGGGTTTCCAAGTCAGCTGGCCAGTGGGCGGGGCCAGCAGGACCAACCAATGGGAGACAAGGATGATTTTACACAAGAGGATACTGCCAGGGCATCCTCCAGGAAAATGAGATTTATTCGGGAACCTGAGTCTCAGCTTGGGACCATCGTTTCAAGGAGAAAGTCAGATGCAGGGTGGGAGGGGAGATGAGGACGAGGGTGCTGCCTCACCGTCTCGAGACATGCCCACGGAGAGACACTTTTTGAAGCGACACTGCTGGCAGCGGTTGCGATTGATGCGGACGATGGAGCAGTTCTCGTTTTTCAGACACCTTTTGTACTGAATGTTCTGCTGGATGCTGCGACGGAAAAAGCCCTGGAGGAGAGGAGAGGCGAGAAGGCAGGGGTAGCCAGTAAGCACCTCCAGCCAGCCCGGCCACGTCCCAGGTGGAGGTCGCAGGCCCTGCCCTGCCCTCACCCCACGCGCCTCACCTTGCAGCCCTCACAGGCATGCACACCGTAGTGGAAGCCGGAGGCCACGTCCCCACACACTTTACACAGGAGCACCATGCCGTTGAGCTCTGTGGGAAGAGACTTGTCAGTGCCCCAGGACACAGGAGGCTTCCTGCGTGGAGACCCCCACCAGGAAGGATGAAGGAGGCGCTCCAGAGCCTGGGGGCCCCGAAATGAGCAGACTCTGCTGGACAGGCATTAGTGCAATTCTGGAGATGCCCCCAAGGTCTTCCGAGTCCCCCCCCCAGCCCCACAGTGACTCACTGGTGATGCTGTTGGTGCCCTTGCTGGGGGACACGCGGCTGCTGTCCTCCATGGCCACTTGCAGACTCCCCGGGGGGCTCCCATTGTAGGAGGATGAGGACGAAGAGGAGGAAGACGGGGAACCATCCTCGCTCAGGCTGGGTGGGATGCCTCCGAAGGAGCGAGCGGGGTCCTGGGTGAGGGAGCCGGTGGGCGAGGGTGGGAAGTAGGTGGTGAGGCCACCCTGGGTCAGGGACTGGAAGCTGCCGTTGGAGCTGTCACTGTAGAGGGACTCGGGGCTGGTTCGGCTTGGGGAGGAGCTGCTGGAGCCGATATAGGTGATGACGCCACCTGGCAGAACACAGGAGAAGGGCACGTTGGCCACCTTGTCTCTGATACTAGGGGGTACCACCGTGCTCATCCCCCAAACACTGCTCCTGTTAGAAGTTAACCACGCGGAACCCCTGGCCTTGGAGTTAATAAGCAGCTCCTCGACACACCCTAGACCTAGCGTGACCGATATCTAAGTCAGTAAGTAATTCCCAGCACATTAGACTCCGACACACCAACCTACTCACAGTAAGCAGCAGCCCATCAAACGCTAGACACGCATGGCCAGCCCCACCAGGCTGGCTTGCACAATACGGCAGCTTCTTTGGGTGTGAGCCGTGACCCCTGCAGTCATCTCTTATCCCCTGCTCTGGACGCTTTCCTAAGGGACTGCCACAACAATGACTTAGCTGTCAGGGGCAGACCTAGGACTGTTTGGACAGGACAGGCAGCGAAGTTCCCATTCACAGTGCCCAGTCCTCCAGAAACAAGAACTGGCTGCCAGTTTGAACACCAAGATCATTCCAGGAACGAGACCGTGGAGAGAAAGGGATGGCCAGCCACCAGGGAAAAGAGCAGACGGCTTCCAAAGGAAACGTCATGTCCCCTCCAACCCGGGAGCCGGGCTCTCAGACAATACTGCAGGGAGAAAGCAGCCCAGCCTGGGTCCCCTGGACTCCAAGAGATGAGTGAGTGGCAGGGAACTCTACCTCTGCAACCAGGGAGGCGGACACCTGCAGCAGGAGGAGGAATACAAACTATCCCGCCTCCAGCCCTGGAATTTCCCTTTCCTGGTCTCAGCCTGGTGACGACTCTAGTTTTCTGGCCACTCAGGGACTTTGGCCCTCTGGGTACACTGCCAACCATGGGTTCTGCTCCCGTGGCAATAGCAGAACTAAAAGGTGACCTGCCTGCCACACCCCTGCCAAGCACCTAGTCTGGCTTGCCAGAGGTGGTGGGGGGAGAAGGGAGGCTCCCAGGGACACGTGTGCTCTGACATATGCCATGCCACCATGTCTGCAGAGACACATGTCTCACTCACCCACTGACACACACTCCACTGGGCAGGGCAGCCTTAAAATAGCTCAAGGTTGGTCAGGGTGAACCCAGCACCCTGTGAAACAGTTGCACAACAGTTTAGCTCCTACAATTTCAGGGCTGACGTGGGGGATGGGACATGGAGCTGGTGGTAAGTAAACTTGACCTAGTTTATCCACGCTACCCCCAAAAGGGAAAGAAGACCTTCATCCAACGGGACTTCCACTTCGAAGCCAAGCAGCTCCCCCGACAAAGTCTATTCCTCATTTGTCACCACCAACTTGCTTTGTGACTGGGGGGGATCGAGTCCCTTCTCTGGGCCTCAGTTTTGCTTTCTTGCTGGGTGAAAGAAAGAGGTGCTTCTGTTACGGGGAGAATTGGGGCCGTGGGGAAGAAACTGGGGCCAAGCACAGTTCAGTGAGGTAGGTGCAAAATGAATAGCAAAGGCCGGGAGAAGGGGAGGTTAGGTGTGAGGTCTCTTCGAGGAGCGCGGAGGGTAAACACGAGGCCAAGAGAGGTCAGGGGTGGCTCCTCTCACTGGGTGGCGGGGGGCAGGGGCCGGGCTGGCAGGAAGAGGAGGCAGGCGCAGGCGGTGAGTCAGCCCGCTTCACCCAGATCTCTGCTGGGCAGGGCGGGGCGGGAGCCCGGCCCTCAGCCGGCCTCACGTCCCCGATGCACGTGTGCCCCTCGCACGTGGCTCCCCAACGAGGAACCCCGGAACTCGAAGCCCCGCCCTCTCCGCGCCCAGCCCGTCCCCAGCCGCAGCCCCGCCCCGCCCCTCCCCGGCGTCCTAGGTCTGGGCCCAGCACAGATCTCAGGCTGGGCGGAGACAACCTAGGGGAGTAGCAGAGGGAACACGCGTTGCTGGGACAACCGGGGGGCGGAGCTCATTATGTAACGGGGCCGTCGGGCTGCGACCAATGGGGTGGCGACCATGGCTTCTGCTGAATGAAAACAAACGCAGCACGTGGCCCCGGTTCTGCGGCCATGTGAGCGCTCCCGAGCCGGCGCTAGGGTGCCCTCCCCGGCCTGAGCACCAAGCCCCGGGGTCCTCAGAGTGCCGCTCCCGAGTGTCACTGAGCACTTCCCCGTGAGATATGACCCGTGTCCTCAGCCCTCCTGTCCCGCTCACCCACTGTCTGTCAGATTCCCTAAGCCCTGGGAAAGTGGAGGCAGGGGCACCGGGAGGGAGGCGCTCCAGAG
The DNA here is from genome assembly GCA_004027295.1 of Dolichotis patagonum. Classification (NCBI taxonomy): domain Eukaryota; kingdom Metazoa; phylum Chordata; class Mammalia; order Rodentia; family Caviidae; genus Dolichotis; species Dolichotis patagonum. Next base: position 37,827 of record PVJX010003932.1, read on the forward strand.
CTGCAGGGGGTGGACAGATGGAGCCGTTTCAGGGCACAGCTCCACAGCCTCGTCCCCCTGAACTCCAGCTCATCCCTATCCGCTCTGCATGTCCTCCTGCCCTGGGATTCGGGCCCTGCAGGCTCAGGAGAGCTCTAGGGGTCTGATGGTGGGTGCGCTTCAGAAGCGCGCATCCCCCACCCGAGGGACCCTCTGCGTCCTCGCAAATCCCGGGGCAGAAGCAGTCTCCAAGTCCTGCCGGAGTTCTTCTTGTTATGGAGAACCGATGGAAGCGAGGTGGCAGTGACCAAGCAGAGAGAGTGACAGCGAAGGAATCACATACCTGTGTTGTTGTTGGAGTCCAGGGTCGTCATGTCTTCACTGGCCGACAGCGGTCATTCAAACCGGACCTCCAAGCAAACTGGAGACTGCGCTTGCCGCTGTTCCCCGCTGGGCACTGGCTGAGAGCGGAGAGGGGACTCCGCAACTCTCGATCAGGATCCGGGATACTCCTCAGCCGCAAGCTCTCGGGGTGGCCGGACTGCAGCTCTGCAGAGAGGTCGGTTGCGGAGACAGCCGCGGAGCTCTGCTTTGCATGGGAGAACCAGCAGCCCGCAGCTCCTGCGAGTGGAAGCAGCAAGGAGGGTCGGGTCTCTGCAGTGCACCGGGTGCCACTGCAGCGCTGCAGCGTAGCGAATCTGGAGCTCCCGGTGCAAAAGTCACAGAGGGCGAGAGGTTGCAACTAGGAAATAAGTAGGTGATGGGAGAAACGGGGCACCCAGGCGCAAAGGGAGAGACGTGTGCCCTGCTACGTTCCCTCGGCAGCAATATTTCACTCTGCCAATCTCAGCCGCCTTTTGCCTGAGCCTTTCCCTGGGACAGGGGCCTCTGCGCAGGCGCCAGCAGCCCAGGGTTCCCGGGCCGCACGCGGCACTGGAGGAGGTACCATGTGATCCCAGGGAGCGCCTCGTGCCCCAGTGACACACTTTTCCAGCAGCCGGCACGTTGAGCCCCCGTGCGCCTGCGCGTCGCCCGGACTGCCGGGATTTGTAGTCCGCGGACAAAGTGGGCGGACCGAGGCTGTTTCCCCTTTCTGCCCAGCAAGAGTGCTTGCTGGCTGCGGGGAGGAGCTGAGAGCAGCGTAGGGTGGGGTGCGCCGCGCCGGAGAGTCAGGGTGGCGTGTTTGGAAAGCCTGTGTGGCAGGGGCATGTGAATTCCTCGGGAGGGATTGTTGGCAAGCTCCGCTAATCTGAGAGATCAAAGCTAGCAGCCCCTTTCTGCAAACCTTGCAAACGTGAGGACTTCACGTGATGGCAAGACTGACCTGGCCCCGAAGTCACTAGCGACACAGGCGCAGAGACTCTGAGAAGGAAGGGTTGTGAAGCTGCCTTGTGACACAGCCCCAGAAAAGCGGTGTGACCCGCTTTTGCTTCTGCTCCATTTAGGGAGACTACCCGGAGAGAAAGGCGTGTCCTGGAGGTGAGGATGTCCCCAGGGGACTCCCCCGTTGCTTTTGTGACACCACCCCCACCCACTCGAGGTGACTTTGGGGTGAGTCATTTCCCTTTGTCTGGGAAGTTAAAAAGGACAGCAGAGGGGAACTTGGTGGTGAAAGTGCTTTTAGGCCCTAACCTGAGGGGGTAGAGCCGTGGCAGGGGTCTGACCGCTTTGCCTCCAGTGCTGGATTCCACAGAGCCGACTTGGAGGGGACCGGGAGACCCTTGTCACCCTCCCCCTTTACCGAAGTGACTGCTCATAGACATTCATTGCTAGGTTCATTGCCCCACGTTGAGCATCACAGAGATGATGGGGAGATGACCCAAGGACCCTCTGGATAGGCTTAAAAGTGGCCAGCGTCTAGTTGGTCGTGGTGCACACCTGTCATCTCAGCACCCTGGGAGGCTGAGGCAGAAGGATGGCAACTTCAAGCCCAGCCTCGGCAATTTAGTGTCTTAGCAAAACCCAGCGCCTGCCTGGTAAACTCAAGGTCCTGAGTTCGATTTCTGGTACCAAAAAAAAAAAAAAAAACCAATTTAAAAGGAAAAGTGAAGGCCAGAGATGAAGCTCAGTGTGGTGTCTCTGGGTTCAGTTCTCTGAAATGCAAAATAGAAAAGTCAGCCAGCGTCTCCTTCAGAGCAGCAGTAGACCCAGGAATGAAAAACAGGTTTCCAAGCCTCAAGCAGAGGTCTGTCCACTTCTAGGGCTGGAGCTGTACAGAGACAGGCACGCCTTTGGAGCTGGGTGAGGCTGAGCCCCTGCCCTCCTGTCAGGTCCTTCTCTGCCCCAGTGTTTCTGGGAAGTTTCTCCCCTAGGGTGGCCCCCCTAAGTCATGAGCCACTCCAGGGGCAGCCTGGGAAATGTAGCAGCCACTGACGAGGCAGCAGAGAATGTATAATGGCTGGGCATAGTGACACATGCCTGTAATTCCATCACTTGGGAAGCTGAGGCAGGAGGATCACCGTGAGTTCCAGGCCACATAGCAAGACCCTTCTAAAAAAAGCAGAAAGAGAAAGGGTGGGGGAACTCCTTGAACCTAGGGGTTTGAGACCAGCCTTGGGAGCACAGCAAGGTCCTGGCTAAGGTTGACCAGTGACCCTGGACTCCCAGCAGAAGATGGGCTCCCTGGAACAGCTTTGTTCTGGTGCAAGCCCAGGCCCGCCCTGGCCCTTGGGCCCAAGGCTGGGAAGCAGCGGTGGAGTGTGGGAGGGATCAGGACGGGCCAGGGCAAACACGGAAAGAGGCTTTTCAGGAAAATTTGGTTCTGTGCTCAGCCTCCACCCACGCTCCCTCCTCCCACTGGACGGTGCAGGGGGAGCCAGGGGCCCAGTGGCCCTGTCTGGTGCTGCCAGCTCTCTCTAGGACCTTCTGACTACGTTTTAAGGCCAGGGCCAGGGCCAGGGTCCCCAGCAGGATCCCCGCAGCCCCAGCCTAACCGGCACCACCCACACCTCCTCTCCTGGCCCTGGGGGCTCTGGGGCCAACTGGCCTGGCCCTCCCTGGCTGCTGCAGGATGTTGTCTTTCTGGGGCAGGGGCAGAGGTCCGGCCTACCCCACCCCATCTGAGTGTGAGGAGGAGGAGGACACAGAGGCAGCCAGAGCTCCAGTACGAGTACGGAGTACCGCAGCCTGGCTCTCGGCAAGAGGCCGGGTGGCTTTGCAGTCCAGACGCAGGTGGAGGTCAGGGAGGGCAGCTGTGCCTCCACCTACCTGGGCACTTTACACAGGGCCCCTCCTTTGTTTTTGTTTTCTTTCTTTTTTGGGACAGGGTCTTACTCTGTAGCCGAGGCTGGCCTGGAACTCACGGCAGTCCTGCCTCAGCTCCAGAGTGCTGGAATTACAAGCCAGGGCCACCAGGGTCAGTTTATAGGACTTTCACCCTTTTTTTTTTTTTTTTTTTTTGAGACAAAGTCTTGCTATGCAGTTCAGACTGGACTTGAACTCAAGATAATCCTCCTGTCTCTGCCTCTCAAGTGCTGGGATTACAGGCGTGTGGCACCACACCCAGTTTGACTTTAATTTTTAAACCAACTAGTATATCTCCTTCCCTTCCCACCAGCTGGGCACTCCCGCTGTCCACCCAGTGGTCATCATTGTCTTTCCACTGCTTCTTCCTCTTCTTTTTCTCCTCCTCCTCCTTCCTTTTGTGTGTCTGCGTGCTGGGTGTACTAGGGACTGGACACAGGATGCTGAGCTACATCTCCGACCAGTTTTTGTTTTGTTGACACTGGGAATTGAACTCAGGACTCATGCTTGCCAGGCAGGCACTGTGCCTCTGAGCTATATCCCTGGCCCTTCAAGTTAGTTTTTTGTTTGTTTGTTTGTTTGTTTTTGTTTTTTCTATTTTTGTGGTCGGGTCTTGATAAATTGCTCAAACTGTCCTTAAATTTGTGATCCTCCTGCCTCAGCCTCCCAAGTAGCTGGGATTACAGGGATGTGGCACCCTGCCGGCCCCAGCTCACTGCACACACACACACACACACTCCAACAGCCAGCCCAGGGAGGGACGGGCCCAGCCCTGGACCCGCACTGCACACACTTCCCCTCAAGTTCCTCAGTGTGGGACTCGGCCCGAGCAGCATGGGTGGATTTGCCACATGGGGGATGGTGGTGACAGCAGAGGGCAGGATAGGGCTCACAGGTGTGTGACTGCGATGGCGAGTGTGGAGGAGCCCGTGGAGTGCGCGTGGGAATGTGTGTCCGACCTCAGACCTCAGACTCCTCCCTGCAGTCGTTTGTCCCAGGTAATCGGGTGCCGCCCTGTGCAGGCCCTGCGTGGCCTACACCCAAGGCCAGCTCTCTGACCCACTGAGGGTGGGTCCTCACCGAAACAGGTCAGGCCTCTCGGTAGATGCCGCCCCATCCCCCTCCCTTCTCACCAAGGAGCTGCCCAGCCAGGAACCTGTCAGCCCAGATGACTGACTCAAACAGGGAAAGAAACCCTACAGATGACCCCAAACCGAACCGGGGACACAGCTGTATCCCAGTCGAGCTCCCTGCCCTGCCCTCCTGAATCCCAGGCCAGCCTGGACCCACACCCCACCCAGAGCCTCAGGGTCTGGGGAGGACTCCAGGCTATGCCAGAGAGGGGCCAAGTCTGCACTGACTTGTTCTTTGAGGTAGAAGACGAAGAGAAAGTGAGGCTGAGCTAGGGTGGGGTTCCGCAGGTGCGTTTTTGCTGGGGTGCAGGTTCAGACAGGATGTTGCTATGTAGCCCAGGCTGGCCTTGAATTTGCAGTGATCCTCCTGCCTCAGCCTCTCCAGTGCTTTAATTACAGGCAAGAGCTACCACACCTGGCTCCATGGGTGAATTTTACCTCAAATTCTAACTTTACCTTTGGACTACTACTCCCAAGGAAAAGGAAATAATAAATTGCTGGACACTGTGTTATGTACTTTTTCGACATTACCTCATTTTTTGTTGTTGTTGTGTTGTTGTTGTTGTTTTTGGTACCGGGGATCGAACTCACGACTGGGCACTTGCAAGGCAGGCGCTTATGCTGCTGAGCTAAATCCCTGGCCCGACATTACCTCATTTAATAATCACAACAACCCTATGCTGTAGGCTGAGTTCTTATTTTAGACGTAAGCATCCTAAGATTTACAGATGTTTAGTAACTTGCTAGAGTGCCTTAGGGACTAGGTGATTGGTTTTGTTTTTGGTTTTGGTACAGGGAATTGAACTAAGAACCTTGTGCTTGCCAGGTAGGCACTGTACCACTAAGTTACATCCCTGGCCTGGGACTAGGTGATTTGTCTTAAAGCTGTGTGTACGTACATAACATTGATGCCTGAGCTGGGAATGGTTGATCACATCTGTAATTCCAGCTCTTGGGAGGCTGAGACAGGAGGATCACCATGGCTAGCCTGAGTTATAGAGTGAGAACCTGTCTCAAAACAAAACAATAACAGAAAAAGCCCTGTAAATAATGGAGACTGAGGATTTGGCTCAGTGGCATAACCACCTGCCTGGCAAGCGCAAGGTTGTGAGTTTGATCCCCAGTAGCAAAAAAAAACCACAAAAAAACAAAAAAAAACAATAAATAAAGACTGATGGAGCTGACAGAGATTATTGGAAGGGGTGAAGCTCCCAGACCCCACCCAGACCAACTGCCAAGGAACTTGGCAGTGTAAAGACAAAACTCCACCAGTGGGCCTGTCCTTCCCACAAAGAGTGGTTACTCAAGGTGGCATTTAGGAACCGCAAACCGAGCCTGGGTATTTCCCAAGTAATGATGGTGCTTAGAAGTGAGATATGTTCCCAAGCTCAGAAGCCGGAAGCCTTCCTTGTCCTCAGCCTCTCGAGAAAAACTTCTCAGACCTCCCTCATTATTTTGTTTGTTTGGACAGGGTCTCACTATGTTGCCCAGGCTGGCCTCAAATTCAGGGTGACCCTCCTGCCTCAGCCTCCCCTGAGGGCTGAGATTACAACATTCATGTGCCACTACCTCCAGGGGAGTCTCTCTCTTAATTCCAACATATCCTTCTCAAACTCTTCTTCACGGGAGAAGCAGACCAGAATAGGTACAAAACACCAATCAAACAGCTGAGACTTTCCCTATAGATTGCTCTAGAGGTGAGTCCGGAAGCAGACATCTCAACTCCTCTCTGCTCCAACCCCTTGACTATGGGATCTGGGGATGGTGATGGGGGAGGGGTCAGCCCCCATTTGAGCCCCGCGGCACTGCTTTTTCAGGGATGCATGAGAACCACACTGGTTGGAAGTGTGGGTACACCAAGGACAGCCAGAAGTCTGAGCACGAGCCCTCGGGAGAGGATGTCCAGCTACGCATCTCCTGCAGCCATCTGCACTTCCACAGCCACCACCCTGGATCAGCGCTTTTTTTTCTTCTATTTTTTTTTTTTTTTTTACATTTTTGGTACCAGAAATCGAACTCAGGACCTTGTATTTGCCAGGCAGGTGCTTATGCCACTGAGCCATATCCCTGGCCTTTTCTTTCCTTTTTGAAACAGGGTCTTGCTATGTTGCTCAGGATGGTCTGGAACGTGTGATCCTCCTGCCTCATCCTCCCAATTAGCCAGGCTTACAGGTGTGCACCACTGGCCTCATCACCAGATGCCTTGGGGAACTAACCCCAAGGGGGACCCTGTCTTCAGCCTGAGACCCTACACATGGCAGCACCTGGGAAGAGGCATGGACCACCCTTGGCCACGGCAGACTGAGCCCTGCATGACCTTTCTCCTGACACGGGCTTCCTCTTCCAGCCCGCACGTGCAAGGCCAAAGTCTCCCGGCTGTGCTTTGCTACCCTGAGACTGGAGCCACAGGTGCCACGTGGGCACCTCCCCGCCCCTGCCCCCATGCAGTCCTTCAGTCTCTGTGGACCAAGGTGCAAGGGAGACAGTGTGTGTTGTGTGTGTGTTGCACACGCACCCACATGGCTCTGCCCTTTCCTCTGCCTTCGCTCCTTACCCCAGGCTGCATCTCACACCAGGTCCTTGAGTCCCTGCAACTCTTTCCGCAGCTGCCCCGGGAGGCCAACGGTTCATGACCGGCCTCGTGAGCGTGAGCAGACCCACTGCAGGACAGCGGAGGCCCGGGCAGGCATCAGGGGCCCCGGGGCTCCGAGGCTCCCAGGAGAGAAAGCAGCCCCGCCCCACTGCGGCTCAGCCTGCCTGAAGAGAAGGCGGGGCCCAGGTCCTCCCCATCCCCCGCCGCGCCGCGCCGCGCCGCCTCCTGGGTCTGCAGCTGGAAGGGCAGCGGGATCTCCGGGGAGGGAGGCGGGGAGGGAGGGAGAGAGAAAGGATGCAACTTCACAGATTCGTGATCCTTCCCCCTTTCCCAAATTATGGGGGGAAGGAGAGAAGCAATTTGCCAGAGAGATTTTCAATGCCGCACGAAGCAGCGTCGCCTCATTAGAATGCGCAGTTTGCACCCTGGAGAGGAAAAAAAAAAATCTGTGCTGGTTGCAAAAATGCAGACTGGAGAGCGAGAGCGTGTAGGGACCCAGCGGAGATTAAAAAAAAAAAAAAAAAAAAAAAAAGCGCCACCTCCGCAATGCAGGATCTGCGAAGTTTCGGTGCCGTGCGCGAATGTGGGTCGTGCGCGCTCGGTGCGCGCTTGCTCCTGGTAACCTACTGTCCGCCTGACTGCAGCGAGGGACACCGCGGCTCCGAAACCGGGTCACGGGCAGGGCCAGGGCAGAGGGCTGCAAGGAGGGGTCTGGGGTTAGGGTGTCCCCTGCGCCCTCGTGCGCTCTGCACCGCGGACACTTGGCACGCAGCGCTTCCCTTTCCTATGCGGAGACCTCCCCGGCCTCTGCCGAAGGAAGGGGGCCTGCCTCCCCGTGCCTGACCCCCCCCCACCCCGAATTCTCTTCGTTCTGCTCCAGGGGTGGTGCATGTGTGTGGCACATTCTTTCCTACAAAAAGGGGGCAAGCTCTCCCAAATGTAGGGACCCACGGGGAAACCGAATTTGGGCTCCAGGCCAAGGCAGGCTAGGGCCAGGGTTCTGTGCTCTTGGCTTGCGGAGCCCCCTTGTTCTTTGGGGGGCAGGGCTCTGGGCTGTGTGAACCCCAATGGGTTTGCCCTCCTGCAGCTCTGAGAAGACCAAAGAGACGGGTCAGAAGGGAGCCCTGTGCCCTTTCACTCGGTCCCCTCCTCCCACCTGCCCTCCCCGGCGGCCACCGGAGGACAGGGCCCAGTGTTTGTGCCGGCTCACGCGGGCCGCCCGGGTCACATGGCCCGGGCATGTGCAGCCTGCTCCATTTCCACCACAACAACTCGCTCATAAACAGCCGGCTGCCGGCGGTGCGGCGCAGACATGTGCTCGAGGGGGTGGGGCACGTGGCCTCCCGAGCAAGTGGGGACCGGCTGGTGGCTCTGCCGCCTCCCCTCCCGGCACGGGGACGCCTCACCACAGGAAATTCCTAGTGCTCGGCCGCTGCCGCTGCCTCGCCAAACATGTTTTTGAGGATGATATTTCAGGAAGCCTGGAGTCCAAGGACTGTGTGCAACAAATCAGCCTGAGACCGACCTAGCTTGCCCCGGCCCGAGCTCCCTATGCACCCAGGGCCGAGGGCTGAGAGCAAATCGGAAGCTAAGTCTTACCCCAGACTTCCTCTCAAAGGCTGTGGTCAGAGAACCAGCCAGGTCCTCACCACAAACAGAACTCACTGAGATGATGGTTCTCAGGGTTGGCAGTGGGGTTAACCCTGCCAAGGGTGCAGGTGTCCAGGCCCCTTTCTTAGGACAGAGTCAGATTCTAGAGCAGAGCTCTCGCTGGAGGTGCGTCTGCCGCTCTGGGTACCACAGATGTAGGGCTGAGTATGTGGGGCCGGGTGTGTAGGGCTGGGTACGTCCCTGAGAATGTGGCCCAGGATCTGGGAAAGAAGCTGCCTCGTCCTCCTTTGGTTTCATCTCAGATTTTAACCAGAAAGCGAGGTGTGGGGACACAGGCCTGTCATTCCAGCGCTCCTGGGGGGAGGCTGAGGCAGGAGGAATGTCTTGAATTCAAGACCAGCCTGAACTACATAGTGAGACCCTGTCTCAAAAACAAAACAGAAAGTTCAGCCAGAGAGCACTACCAGACTTAGCTTAACTCAGAATACTAAAAAGCAGGCAGGCTCCCAGGCATGAGGGCAGACGGCAGGATCAGAAGTCCCGGGGTCTGAGAAAGGGGGAAGGAAAGAGAAGGCCAAGCTGCCCTGTTCTTGCCCACTGTCTTTCTGTCCTGCATCTCCTCTTCACATAACCGATTGTGTTTGAGATTGGAGGTGAAAATTGGTCCCTTGCCTTGGGAACCCCAAGCTAACTATAGCCTTAGGCTCTTGAACCCCTGGCTGCAACTAGAAGAATAAAGCATGCATACACGCACACACACATGCACACACACGCACAGGGACACTGCAGATCTCAGAGGCGGCCTGGGCAGGGATAACCAGCAAAAGTATCAAGGCCTCTGAGGGTCGGAAGTTCCCCGGGCAAAACGAGTTTCACAGATAATGGGCAGGAAAAGTCTTTCAATGGGAGAGGGTGGGGACCGCTGGCCCACTCCGGCTTCCCGAGACCCAGAAACCAGGACGGAAGAGGTAGAGAGGGTCCCTAAGGCAAATCCCAGCAGCTCCCGGGAACGAAAGCGGAGCCTGGAAAATGAGTGGAGAATGGGGGACACACGGCACACCCACACAGCTTCCACACCCAGCCCTCTCCTCTGCCTTTGTCTTCATGACAGGTGTCTCCCAGGCTCGAGCTCCCCTAGCGTCTCAGTGTAACCCGCCAGCCTCTGGCTGCTTCCTGCTTCTCCTTGTCTTTCTTTAATTCGTTCATTTTTTTTCTTTGGTTTTTGGAGACAGGGTCTCTCTATGTAGCCCATGCTGGCCTCGAATTTACAGTGATCCTCCTGCCTCAGCTTCTGCTAAGAGCTGAGATGACAGATATGCACCATCGCATTGTGCTCTCCTTATTTTTTCTCTTTTTTTATTTTTTTCTTTTTGAGCCAGTCTTCCTATGTAATCTAGGCTGGCTGTAAACTAGCTACAGTGCACAGCCCAGGCTGGCCTCGAGTTCAAGGTTTTCCTGCTTCAGCCTCCACAGTGCTGCAATTACAGGCAGACATCGCCACGCCTGGCTTCCCTGCTTCGTTTTCTGAGGAACATAGTTCTTTCTGCTGCTTCTCTGCAAGGCTTCCTCTCCAAGCCCGAAAGCGCTGGGTCCCAGGCACAGCCAGCCCTGCAGGCCGGGCTGCAGTGACCTACATTGGCTGTCTCCGAGGCCCTGGGCGCGGGGGCTGAGATTTCAGGTCTGCACTTGGGAATCTGGCGCGCGACTACGGACGATGACGTCAGGCACGCAGGCTGCAGGAGTGGCTCCGAGCGACAGGGGGCGCCACAGGACTGAGTCGCACTTTGTCAAGGGGCAGCGTCGGAGAGTCTCCTCCTCCAAATGGAAAACCATTACTACGCAGTGAGCTCTTGGCAAGGAGCCAGAGCCCCTGAGAGGCTTGATCTCTGCCTTCATGAGATGCCAGTGGTGTCTGCGACTCCCCATTCTTACAGAACCCACTCGGTGTGACAGTGGGCTGGAAAGATTTCCTGGCTCTTATTTTTGTTTGACTTTATTTATTTGGAGACAGGGTCTCATTCTGTAGCTCAGGCCAGCTTCAACCCTGCAGCGATCCTCCTGCCTCAGCCTACACAGGGCTGGATTACAGTCGTGACCATCATTTCCTTGGTCTTGATGTAGACTGGATAAATGAGTTTAGAATGCAGCTGATTTATGTCAGGGAAATGGAAGCTGAGTTGAGGTCACATATGCAAAAACTCTGTTTACCCCTGGGCTTAACTGACAAAGACCGGGTACTTGTTTAGACCCAAAGCTCTGAGAAGGCTCCAGAAGGCGCACTGGGGATGAATCATCTTTTTATAACACCCCCACACACACCTCAGGACCCTGGCCACTGAGTGCTTCCAGGTCCAGCGATGGGAAAGCAGTTCTGCTGTAGGTACTGGCCCAACCACCCACTGCAGGACACAGTGCCCAGGATACCGCTGCTGCCTCCGGAGCGAACAAAACTGAGCATGATTTGTTCTGGCAAGGAAATCCATAGATGGTGGTGACAGCAGACGGCGGGCGGGCTTTGTGCTCCACAGGGAGAGAGGGGGGAAGCGGGCAGGCTGCGCAGGACTGGTGGTTGGCCGTCCTGTCCAAAGGGCTTCCCCTCGGCCAAGCCCCACCCTGAGCCCGGAGCGTCCGCAGCCTGGCACCCGGCCAGCAGACAGCATTCCTCGGGACCCGCGCGGGCTGGGGCGGGGATGTGGAGGAAGTTGCAGGGCAGGAAATGACCACAGTGCACTCTGGATGCAAGGGAGCTTGGGGACCCAGCGCCCACGTCCATCCTTCCTTTTTAGAGACGATGACTGAGGCTGGCTGGCTAGCGGCAGGCCTGCAAAGGGCCTGAAGCTGCACAGCAGGGTGACCTCTGGGTCAACTCTCTGCCCAGGGTCCCCCCGACGTCCCTAATGTCCTCTGCAGGCTCCTTAGCTCGCCTGTGCCCGCCCACCCCTCGGGTTGTGGTTGGGTACGGGCTTCCCCTCGTGGCGAAGAGCCGGAACTGCAGCCGCGCAGGGCGCAGCCCCACTGGTCTCCCCTGGCCTGTGCGCCCCGGCCCCGCCCAAGACTGCGCCTCTGGAAATAGCACCTGGTCATGCGAGCGATGACAGGTGCTGATGATGGGGCAACAAGTATCCCGGCCAGAGTCCGCAGCCTTCTGGCCCGATCGCCTGTGACCTGTTTCCCCTCGAACACAGGAGCCCCGAGACACCTCCCATGGGCACACTGCTCCTCCCGGGTCCCTGGTGGTGTGTTTCCTCCACCACGGGCACCCAGCCCTGAAGCTCTCGGGGCATCTGTTATGCACGATCCCTGTGACCTTGGAAGGACAAATGGGCCCGTGGTAATTCTGATTTTAAATTTACCCTTCAAGTGTTGGGCATGGTGGTATAGGCCTCCAATCTCAGCCTCCAAGAGGCTGAGGCAGGAGGATCGCTGTGAGTTCAAGGCCAGCCTGAACTGCATAGTGAGAGTCTGTCTTTAAAAAAAAATTGCCCTTCCCACTCCATACTACGGCACCTTCCACGCCCCCAATTCCCTATCCAGGTCAACTCCACATCCCATGTGGGATGAATATGGACAAAGCCTAGTTCAAACTTTTTCCCAAGGCAACTGGTTCCCTCTTGGCTTCACGTGACCTACGCTGCAGCGTTTCCTGGCTGGCTCGCTCATTCGGTACACTAAGGCCTCCCACTAGGCTAATTTTTGCTATCCCCACAGGACTTCCTGGGGCTTTCCCGCCCAGGACAAATGTTCCCAGGAACCATATTTCCTTTCTTTTTCTGGAGACAGTCTCGCTTTGTCGTTCAGGCCAGCCTTGAACTCAGGCTGGCCTCGAACTCGCATCGGTCCTTCTGCCTCGGCCTCCAGAACGCTGGGATCACAGGCCTGCGCCACCACACTGCCTGACCTTCGACTTGACTTTAAATAGCTCAGTTGGGGCTTGTAATTTGCCACCCTCCTGCCTCAGTTTCATGGAAGGCTGGGATAGGGGTGCGGGCCAATGCACCTGGCTCTGTCTTGTCTTCCAGTGGTGAGTTCTTAAAGTTATGAACAGGGGAACTGGCCGCTATAAAACCACTTCATGGGGCCGGGGATATTGCTCAGCGGCATAAGTGCCTGCCTGTCAAGTTCAAGGTCCTGAGTTCAATTCCTAGTAGCAAAAAAAATAAAAACAAAAAGCACTTCATGTTAAGCACAAGCCGCCATCCTGTTCTATTGCCCTCAGGCCCTCGACCCCGCCCCGCCTCTCCCCGCTGTTGTGCCACCATCTGCCTGCAGGGGGCGCTCGCGTCCCGGCGCCAGCGGGCGGCCCCCCACCCCACCCCGGGCGTCGGGGTGGAGCTGCAGCCCGAGGTCACGTGGCGGGCTGGGGCGCTCGCGGGGGCTGCCGGGACGCGGAGGCCGGGCCACGTGGAGGGGCGGGGCGCGCTGCAGGTTTTGGCGCGCGGCTTCGGTGGCGGGGGCGCCCAGGGCCGGGCTGGCGGGGAGCGAGGGAAGGGGCCTCGGCCGCCCTGCTCGGCCGCGGGCTGGGCCCGTGCTAGCCTGGAGTCTGCCCGCGTTTACCTCTCCCGAGCCTCAGGAAGCCGCCTCAGGAACCCCCGCCCTGGGACACCGCCAGCGCGGCCTCCGCCTCGCTACCCAGCTGTGCCCTGGCAGGAAGGACCTCGAGGAGGCCTATTTACACTTTTCAAAAAATACCTATTCTTGAGACAGTCCAGTTGTGCAGCTCAGGCTGGCCTCAAACTCCCTGGGATCTGCCTGCCTCGCCCTCCCCAGTGCTAGAATTACAGGCTTGCACCCCTGCACCTAGCTCGTGTTTTTGGTTGTTTGACCTAGAAAAATCACAACCCAGGCAAGTATAAGGGGTCTGCTCGCATTCTCTGTTTTTTCCACACTGTGAGCATATTCCTTTCAGAGACTGGATGGAGGTTGCAGACATGGATTTGCCATTTTGTGTAAAATTGGGAGCCGGGTAATTGTACTCAGGAGGCTGAGGCAAGAGGATCTGAAATGAAGATCAAGAGGGATGGTGAAAGGCCTGGCCTTTTTTTTTTTTTTTCCCCTCCCTAAGACAGGGTCTGCTATTGTAGTTCAGGCTGGCCTTGGACTCACTATGTAGCCCAGGCTGACCTCAAACTTGCAGTGATCCTACTGCCTCAGCCTCCCGAGTGAGTTGTGATTGCAGATGTGTACCACCATACCTGGCTGGAAGGGTTGGGTTTTATTCTATTCTTTTGCCAGAAGGGAAGAACATGGGGTTACTACCCAATTAGGGATAAACTAGAGAATTATTTAGGGACTTGCTTTACGACCCCTAAACATGGTTTCTGAGGCTCTGTTTCTGATGCATTGAGACCTCTGTGTTTTTTGGTTTGTTTTTTCTTTCTGTGTTTATTTTTTGAGACACTGTATAGTGCAGGCTAGCCTTGAACTCACTCTAGTCCAGGCTGTCTTCAAACTTGCAGTGATCCTGCTGCCTCAGCCTTCTGGAGTGTTGGGATCAAAGTGTGTGCCACCACGCCGGGCTCTAAGAATTAAATAGTTGAAAATTTAAAAAGACTTCACATACAGTAGTTAAGATAGTTGTACCACTAATCCCTTAGTTCATTGAAAAGTTTGTACCAATATTGTTGGACAGTTAAATCCCTATGTTTTATATTCTGAGGAACTAAGTTTTTTTTTTTTTTAATGTAGCAGGAATTGAACTCAGGACCTCGTGCTTGCCAGGCAGGAGATGTGCCACTGAGCAATATCCACAGGCCCTGAGTAACTGATTTAAAGATAATAATATGCAATGTATTAACCATTGTTACTCTCCCATTATCTTGCCTTGAAATTTTTATTTCTTTTTTTCTTTAAAATACAATTAAGGGCTGGGGATGTATAGCTCAGTGGCATAAGAACCAGCCTGGCAAGTGCAAGGTAATGAGTTCAATTCCTGGTACCAAAATAAATAAATATTTAATTTAATTAAAGAATAAAGCCAGGTGTGGTGGTACATGCCTATAATCCCAGCACTTGAGAGGCTGAGGCAAGAGGATGGCTGCAAGTTCAAGACCAGTCTGGGCTATAAAGTGAGCTTAAGACCAACCTGAACTGCACAGTGAGACCCTGTCTCAAAAAAAAGACAAAAAACCCAAAAAACTAAAAAACCTAAACCAGGCTTGGTCCCAGAACTCAGTGGGAGACTGAAGCAGGAGGAGCACCAGGAGTTTACAGCCAGTCTGGGCTATATAATGAATTCCAGGCCAGCCCAAACTATACAGGGAAATCCTGTTTCAACAACAACAATGAAGTATTCATGATGTGCAAATTAAATGAAATATAAATTGCATATAATAAAGTTATACTGTCCCATGTTCACATTCATGTTCTTTACTGAAGCTGCTTGTTTTCTTTTGCTTTTGGGGGTGTAGGGGCTCGAACTCTTGGCCTTTTTGGTTGGTGGAAGAGCTCCACTCTCAACTTGGGGCTGGTTTTGCACCACAACAGTGGAACTGAGGGGTTACAACAAATATCCCAGGAACTTCCAGTCCTTGTCACTATGTGGTCCTTTAAGAGTAGTAGCTGGGGCCAGGAATAGAGCTCAGTGGCACAGGGCCTGCCTGACAAACACAAGTTTGATTAGGTGGCTGGCACTGCCCCAGTATGCATGGAGCCCTGGCTTCTATCTCAGCACCAGAAAAGGAGGAAAAAATTTTGTGCGTCAATGCACTCCCAAGCTGTGTTTTTCAGGGCCAGCTGCATCAGATGGAATCACCTGTAGGGAGCAGGAATTGCCAAATCCCACAGTGAAGTTTGTGATTAATGAGGCCCAGGGCAGAACCTGAGGATCTGCATGTCTAATTTGCATATGCAAATGATGCTAATGATGTTGGTTGGGGACCACACTTGGTGTAAAGAGGAAGAAAACCGCTTGTGACCTAGTCATGGTATTGCCACTTTTCCTGCTTACAAAGCTTGACCACAAACTCTTCCCTCTCCTTCAGCTTCCCACTGGTAAATCCTGCCAATTAACAAGAATGCGCAAGCTGGTGGTGTCACACTTCTGTAATTCCATCACTCTGGGAGGCTGAGGCAGGAGAACTGCAAGTTCTAGGTCAGTTTGGGTAATTTAGTGATTTAGTGAGAGACTGTCTTCAAAATGAAAAATATGGCAGGTGTGGGGGTACACACCTGTAATTCCAGCACTTGGGAGGCTGAGGCAGGAGGATCATTGCCAGTTCAAGGTCAGCCTGGGCTATACAGTGAGTTCAAGGGCAGCCTGAACTACACAGTGAAACTATCTCAAAAAACCTTAAAAAAAATTTAAAAAGGGAAGCTGGACATGGTGGTGCAGGTCTGTAATCCCAGCACTTGGGAGGCTGAGGCAGGAGGATCTTTGCAAATTCAAGAACAGCCTGGGCTACAAAGTGAGCTCAAGGCTGGCTTGAACTGCATAGTGAGACCCTGTCTCAAAATAAATAGACAAATAATACAAAAATAGGGGACCAGGGATTTAGCTCAGCAGCATAAGTGCCTGCCTGGCAAGGACAAAGTTGCAAGTTTGATCCTCGGTACCAAAAAAATAAATAAAAAAGGGCTGGGGATGTAGCTTAGTGT
Organism: Dolichotis patagonum; assembly: GCA_004027295.1. NCBI lineage: Eukaryota > Metazoa > Chordata > Mammalia > Rodentia > Caviidae > Dolichotis > Dolichotis patagonum. The sequence continues at coordinate 53,979 of PVJX010003932.1, forward strand.
GAAGATCTTGGGTTCAATCCCCAGTATTGAAGCAAAATAATAAGGTACATTATTTAGCAAATATATATATATATATACACACACTTTGGGGGGGATCAAACTCACAACCTTATACTTGACAGGCAGGCGCTTACGTCACTGAGCTAGATCCCCAGCCCTTACAACAATAAATATATTGACAAGCATTATCAGGTGCCATGTAACTACAATACACACCATATATGGACTCTCTCATTTAGTTATTTTGGGCTTTTGAAACAGAGTCACACTATGCTGTCCAGATTGGCCTTGAATTTACTCTGGAGTCTAGGCTAGCCTCAAACTCGTACTGGTCCTCCTGCCTCAGCCTCCCAAATTCTGGAATTACTGACCTGCACCACTACACCTGGCTCAAGAGCCTCCACCCTTATCTGCTGACTCCCCCGCAGCAGCACCCTCACTACAGCAATCACTCGCCTCACACCTGGACACCAGCCTCCGCACTTCCTGCTTTTCTCACCGAGACAGAAACACAGTACCTGGCTTTCAGCACAGATCCACTCATTCCCTGCTTTGTTGCAAAGAAATCCTCTGGCTCACCAGGCCAACAAGTTGTACCTTCCTTTGTTTGGAGTAATGGAAAATATTGTGTGACCTCTCAGCTTTCAAGACCTCCTCATGAGAAGCTCAATTCCTTTCAGTGTGTCCTTTCTTCTTCTCCTCCCTCTCTTTCTCCTTCTTCTTTTCTTCCTCCTCTTGACTTTTTGAGACAGGGTCTCACTATTTCATTCAGACTGGCATTGAACACACTATGTAGCACAGCCTTGAACTCACAGTGACCCTCCTGCCTCAGCCTTTTGAGTGCTGGGATTACAGGGTATACCACCACACCTGGCCATGTTCTTTCTTCTGTTTCTTGACATTTTTCAACCCCTAGGTTTCATTCTTTTTTGTATTAATATTATATGACCGCCAGGCATGGTGGTACAAACCTGTAATCCCAGCCCATGGGAGGCCAAGGCAGGAGGCTGACGCACAAGGATTGCTTTGAGTTTAAAGCTGGACTGAACTACATAACAAGCCCTTGTCTCAAAAAAACAAAAAGGAAAAGAAAAGAGCGGAGCAGGAAAAAAAAGAGGGGAGCAGGAACAGCTAAGTGAGAGAATAAGACAAACTGGGGGATGGAAAACCTGTAGGTCATGATGGTGATTCTACCTTCACTCCAAGTGAAGGCGTGTGAGGGTTTGGGTCAGAAAAATAACCTGGGTTCAGCTGTCTCATCCAGCTGCTGAGAGCAGCCTGAGGCAGGGAAAACAAAGGTTGAAGGCAAAAGACCAATTATGTGGTTACTTCCATTAAAAAAAAAAAAAAGCAAGTTTGTAGATTAAAACGAGGTGGAAATTATGGAATTGTTCAGAGACTGTAGTATTTGGGATCCATATTTTGAAGGGCAATAGGATTCACTAACTTATCAAATATGGGGTGACAGAGAAAGAGAGGAAGAGGGATTTTTTTTTTCAGTATTGACCTCAGGATTTTGTGTTTGCCAGGCAGGAGCCTGTGCTGCTGAGCTGTATCCCCCGACCAGGAAGAATGGAAATGCCGAGCTTGATTTTATTTTTATTTTATTTCACTCATTTTTGGTGTCCTGGTATGGATCAGTAACTTGACTTTAGATGTAGGTTCGGAGTGTTGACAGGTGTGGTGGCACAAGCGTCATCCCGGTATGTGGAGGTTGAGGCAGGATTACCCTGAATTTGAGGCCAGCCTGGACTACACAGTGAGTTCAAGGGCACCTTGAGCTACATAATGGGACCCTATCTTCGAAAAAAGAAAAGTTTATGAGACGTCCAGCTGGGTATATACTGGACTTTGAAGAAGGGGATGAGTTCAAGGAGATACAGGTGGGGAGTCTCCTCTGTACAGAGGTGTAAACTCTTCACCTTGAGCAAGATGGTGTTCTACCAGCCCACGGCCTCCACCCTCCACCCTCCACCCTCCACCGCGTGGGGTCTGTCTGGCGGGAGAGGGGGGCAGGGCTGGGCCCTCTTGACCTCTTACACTGACACTCAAACCCGCTGAGTTGCTTTCCAAGGCCTTGTGCTTTGAACTCACAAACCAGACATGGTTTATTTTTATTTTTATTTTTAAGCTATTGCTTTAAAAATTTTTGTGTTTATTCACTTTTTTTGTCATTTCAAAGAAAAAAATCAAAATTTCAAAACACAATAATTAGGGGGCAACAATGATATATGCATGGCATATTATCCCCAAATCAGTGACTCAAGAGTACATCTGCATTTAATCCTCCGAACAATACTAACACAAACCTTTCTCTTAAAAGAGCTCAGAGAAATCAGCAGTATAATTATCTAAGTCACGATTTTAATTAGAGGTTTTCGAATTAGGCGAGAGAACTTTAAGTCTTCTCCATCTCCCTATAGTTTTTTAAAGCACACCTTAGATTAAAAAAAAAAACCAATTAAAACTTAAAAATGTTTTTCCACGAGGAACTCCGTGAGCACTTGATGGCTAGAATTGGTTGGAAATCTACACCTACACACACACACACACACACAGGCACACAAAATGAGCCTGGGGAGAGTCCCGTTTAGCCCAGCAATGGGGAGGCTGAAGCAGAAGGATCGCTGTGAGTTCAAGAGCCAGTCAGGGCTGTGTAGCGAATTCGAGACCACCCTGGACCACACATTGAGACCCTGACTCAAAGTAACAAATAAGAGCCCAGATAACTAGGAAGGGGGACTCCAAGACTCCACGGAGGGCGAGCCCCTGCAGAGGCCCCAGCCTCCTCCCCAGCGCGGCGCGCAGGCCTGCAGGTAGCCTGCGGAGGGAATGTGGGCAGCTGGCAGCTAAGTGCAGAGGGCGCGGTGGCCTCCGCTTCCCAGGCGGCAGACCTCAGGGACTGTCCTGCCTCTGCCCCAGAGGTCGCCGCGGGGTTGCTGGTCTGGATCCCTGGGGACAAAGGCCCGATTCTTTCCTGGGCAGGGTGGGCGGCCGGACAGCGCAGGGCGCCGGCCTGGCTCCCGCCCAGGAAGCCCACGAGGCTCTGCATCCCTGTGGCCCAAGAGGCGCGGGGCCCTAGGCGCCTAGGGAGGACAGGGGGCTCACAGGACGTCGCCATCCCCGAACGAGCCCGCGCTAGGCCCTGCGAGGCCCGGCTACCCGGCCGCGCCGGCCTCGCCCCCTGCACCGGCCCGCGACCGCGGCCCCTCTTACAATAGCGCGGTCCCTCCCTCCGCCCGCCTCCCGCGCCCGCCCGGCCTTCCCGCGCATGCGTCTTGCGGCCCGCGGCAGCGGCGGCGACGAAGAGCGGCTCCGTTTTTTTAAAGGGAAACGCGGAGGCGCCGGGGGTGGCTGTGGGGGAGGGGCGGGCGCGGCGGAGACCCCCCCCCGGGGCGGCGGCAGAGTCCCCCCTCGCGGCGCAGACAGACTCTTCTGCCCCTCAGCGGGCGCGCGGGAAACATGGAGGCGCGGGGCGGCTGAGGCGGGCGCCAGCGGGGCGGGCGGCGGGGCGCGGGGCGGCGGAGCGCGGGGCGGAGGGCTAGGCGGGCCCGGCCGGGCCGCGGCGGGCTCGGGGATGCGCGCGGGGGCGGCGGGGCGCGGGCGGCGGCGGGGCGCCCCGGGGCGGGCGGCGGGGCTCGGGCTCGGCCGCGGCCCGGTGTCTCCGCGCGCCGAAGGGAGGGCGCCGGGGCCCCGCGGCGGGAGCGGCGGCGGCGGCGGCGCGCGCGGAGCCCGGCGGCCGCGCGGCTGAGGGCGCCCGGCGCGCTCCCCTCCCCCTCCCTCGCCGTCGCCCGCGGCCCGCGCTCGCCCCCTCCCCACCCCCTCCCCCGCCTCGGTCCCCGCCGCGGCCTCGGACCACTAGGACCATGCGATCGGCCGTGTTCAAGGCGGCCGCGGCGCCCGGCGGCGGTAACCCCGAGCAGCGCCTGGACCTGGAGCGGGCGGCGGCGCTGGGCGGGCCCGAGGACGAGCCCGGGGCGGCCGAAGCCCACTTCCTGCCGCGGCACCGCAAGCTCAAGGAGCCGGGGCCGCCGCCCGCCGCTGCCTCCGCTCAGGCCCGCGGCGCGGTGCTCCCGGCCGGCGCGGCGCCCGGGCAGCCTGAGGAGAGCTGGGGCGGCTCGGCGCCGCTGCCCTGCCCGCCGCCCGCCACCAAGCAGGCCGGCGTCGGCGGGGAGCCGGCCGCGGCGGGCGCGGGCTGCAGCCCTCGGCCCAAGTACCAGGCGGTGCTGCCACTGCAGACCGGCTCGCTGGTGGCCGCCGCCAAGGAGCCGACGCCCTGGGCCGGGGACAAGGGCGGGGCGGCCCCACCAGCGGCCACCGCGTCGGACCCGACGGGGCCCCCTCTGCTGCCACTGACTGGGCCGCCGCCCCTCGCGCCCAGTGCCGCGGCCGGGACCCTGGCGGCCGGCGAGGCCCGATGGAAGGGGGTGCGGAAGAGCCCTCTCGGGGGTGGCGGCGGCTCGGGGGCCTCCAGTCAGGCCGCCTGCCTCAAGCAGATCCTGCTGCTGCAGTTGGACCTCATCGAGCAGCAGCAGCAGCAGCTGCAGGCCAAGGAGAAGGAGATCGAGGAGCTCAAGTCCGAGCGGGACACGGTACGCGAGGGGTTAAGCGGCGTGTGGGCCGCGGGCGCAGTGCGCATGCTCGGGGAGAGGGCGCCGGGGAGGCCGGGGTCCCCGCGGTTAGGGCTGGGGGCGGCCACCCGCGCAGGAGCGGTGTCCCCGGTGCTGGGCCCTTGGCAGCTAGGTCACAGACCTACTGGGTCCGAGGGAAGGGTTAAAGGGCAGCAGTAGGTTTGGGGTGGAAGGGGGCACTTAGGGCGCCCAAAGGGTTAACTTAAAATGACAGCCCCAGACTTGTGGGAAAGACGTTTAGAGTTGGGGACAGAGCTGATCTGTGAGGCGTTAGGAAGGGGTGGCATGCAGATGGCGGAGCGCGTGGAAGGGGTTAAATTAAAGCGCTCGGGCGTTGGAAGCGCACTCGGTGGGGAGGGGCAGGTAGCTGTTGCTGTAGCCGCCCGCCTGCAGCATCTCCGAGACCCGGAAAGAGTGGGTCTAGGCTCCCGAGTGGGCAGAGGGGAGAGGCGATTTTCTGTGGAGTCCTATGTCGCCTCTCATAATATTGTTACAGAATTAGCGCCTTTGATTCTGGAGTTTGAAATAGGGATCTGGGTTCTAAAGGTGACCCAACCGGGCAGGTTCCTTGTATAAACATGGTGTTAGAAACTGTAAGGCATCAGGGGAAACTAAGCTTGTTCCGTGCACCCAGTGACACCCACTGCTGTGTCAGAGCCTCAGAGTGGTCGGGTGGTCGTCTGTGATTTCTTTTTTTTTTTTTTTTTGGTACTGGGGATCGAACTCATGACCTTGTGCTTGCCAGGGCAGGCACTTATGCTGCTGAGCTAAATCCCCAGCCCCGTCTGTGATTTCTTTGTACTTCCGAGGAGCGTGACTATCCTGGTTTGTTCCTACTGCCGAAGAAGTTCAGGGCACCTCTGCACTAGACGTGCTGCTCGGGGAACTGGGTGTTGGGGTGTTCGGTGCTGGCCACCTTTCAGCCGCCTCAAATTGAACATGGTTTCCACGATTGTTGTGTTGAGGCTGCAGCAGCATCTCTCTCTCTCTCTGTTGGGCTCTCGCTCTGGCGTCTTGTGGTTGTTGCGCCAAGGGCTGAGCCAGGGACCGGAGAGGGCTATTCATTTTGTTTGCCTTCCAAATGAGTCGCATTCGGCAGCCCTCTTATTGGAGAATGCGTTCTGCAAGGTGGAGCTGGTGTGGGCTGCTCCTGTTAAAAACCCCCACGGTGTTGATTTGTGGAAGTTGCTCAACAGGGAGGTGGCACGGCCCAGCCTCTGTACCGAAGTCTAGGGGTGCCATGCTACGTAATTGCAACACACCATCTCCTTGCACGGGGAGGGGGCGGGAAAAGGAGGGCCTGCGGGGAGAGGGATCCAGGAAATGTCACCCACAACCCGTGGTTAAGTAATGCCAGGGCTGGGCTGGGGATTTAGCTCAGTGGCATAGGGCCTGCCTTGCAAGCCTGCTGTCATGAGTTTGATCCCCGGTTAAAAAAACAAACAAACAAAAAAAAACCCCAAGTAATGCCAGGGCTGCGAATCAAAACAGATAGGATGAGATGGGATGGGAGCCTGGCGGAGAAGGGGCTTTCCCTGCTGATGCTGGAGGTGCCACTGAATCCCTGCGCAGGCGTCCCCGGGCAGGGGAAGTGGGTGAGGTAAGGATAGGATCCCTTTGGAGTTGGCAGTCAGGGCCTCTGTTGTGTATTTCGGTATGAGCATCGCTGAAGCGCCTTTCTTTTATTCCCGTAGCAGTTCGACCTCTGCCAGAATCTATACAGTGGATGTCAGGAAGGCAGCCTTAACAGCTGTCTCTGGGCACACAAAAAATCCTTAGAGTAGGGGTGTGCAAGTAGCATGCTTGACACCTTTTCTCAAGAACGGAGTTGGAAGTTTCTGACGGCAGTGGACTTCCATTTTGGATGAGTATGTAGTCCTGTTTAATTAGAATGAAGAGCATTGGTTTTAAGGAACACTCAGGTAAACGCAAAGCAGTATGTGCCCCGCACCTTTGGAGGCCCGTTTCTTGCTGAGGTCTGCTCAGTCTTTGCTGCAGAGTGTCTGGCTTTAGGAGTCCTCCTGGGCCCATACAAACACCACTTCAAAGCAGCGCTGCCCTCACTGGGGACACTGTGAGCTTGTAATTCCCTCTCAGAGCACTGTTTGGGTGTTGCCACTGTATACAGCGTTTGGGAGTGGAAGTAAAGGGTAGGATTTGGACAGTCTTAAGCCAACTCTTAATAGAAGATAGGGGGCCAGGGATCTAGCTCGGTGGTGCAGCTCCTGCCTGGCAAGTGTGAGGTCCTGAGCTCGATTCCCAGCACCCCTTCAAAAGAAAACAGAAGATAAAGGATAGGGCTGGAGGTGTAGCACAGAGTGCTTTGCTTCATGTATGTGAGGCCTGAGGTTCTATCCCAAAATAAAAATAAAACAGTGAGGAACATATATAAGGTTAGGCTTGGAAATTCCCAAGCCGACTCTGAGCTACTTGAATAGCAGCAGCAAAAAAGAGGCCGTGGCATTAAAAGACACGCCATGGCCCCTGCGAGCAGGGCAGATCTGCTCTCAGAAGGAGAACTGCAGATCCCCCCATGCCTAGGCCCATCGTGGTCAGCCCCTGCAATTAAACCCTGTCCTTGTCTTCCCTGTTGTGCTTCAGGAAGGCCGTCCAGATAAATGCCCGATGATTGAAAATCAGCTAGATAGGTCTAGGGGTACACAGTGATGGGTGGCACTTGCCCAGCCTGTGCAGGGCCCTGGGCTTGATCCTTGGCACCAGGGGGGAAAGAATGGAATTGATAAGGGTCTCCAGAAAGATGCAGGAGGCTGTGCTGTCCCGAGGAGGGCTAGATGGCCGTGTTTAACCTTTTTTGTGTTAAGTCTGCATTTTGCCACTCTCTCTTCTAGCTCCTTGCTCGGATTGAACGTATGGAAAGACGGATGCAGCTGGTAAAGAAGGATAATGAGAAAGAAAGGCACAAGCTGTTTCAGGGCTATGAGACTGAAGAGAGAGAGGAAACAGAGCTTTCTGAGAAAATTAAACTGGAGTGCCAGCCAGAGCTCTCGGAGACGTCCCAGCCTCTGGCTCCCAAGCCTTTCTCGTGTGGGCGGAGTGGAAAGGGACACAAAAGGTGTGCCGATAATTCGGTTGTGCTGTGTGGATGTGAGGAGGACCCCTGTTACCGCAGACCAGGGGTAGGGGATTGAGATTGACGGATTGGTTTTGTAGCAGCCACAGCCTGCATTGTGTCGTTGTCTGTGTTGAGAAACTCAAAAAGTCCACAGAAGCCTCCAGTCTTGTGTCAGGCGCACAGGGCAGAGTACGCTAGAAAGGGCGGGCAACAGATGTGACGCCTTCGTTTTCTTCACACTGTAGAGCAGCTCAGGTAAGGCACTGGAGGACAGAGGAAGGCAGCCTGTAACAGTCCTTGGCCGCGAGCAAAGGAGACTGGAGAGAGAAGCGAAAGTTTTGAAAACTCAGAGTTCAGTGCACTAAAATAGGCAGGTCCAGGACACGGATAAAAACTGCTGCTCGTGATTCTGTAACGTTAAAGACTGTTCTGAGGTGGTACCCAGGATTTTAGGAGATGGTCTTCCGGTACAGAATCGAGGTGTTCAAGGGACAAGAAATGCGACGAGAGTGAGGCAGCGAGCAGCCACGAAATACTGGGATCATAATTAATATGCTACAGGGGGAGGGGTAAGAGAGGCTGGTTTTTGGTTTTTGGGGATGAAGTAGGTGTCACGGAGTAGTGGTACCTCAAAGTTCCTAAAGGACTTTGAATGAATTAGAAGCATGTCTTAACCCAGTTGGTAACAGGATATTACCAGAGAGTATTAAGCACTGAATAGTTGTTTACTCCTGGGCGAGGTGGCACGTGTCTGTCCTCCCACCACTCTGGAAGGCTGAGGCAGGAGGATCACAAGTTCAACCCAAACCTGGGCAATTCAACAAGACCTTGTCTCAAAAAGTGGTCTCCAAACGGCTGGATATGTAGCTCAGTGCCGCGGCTGTGGTTTCAATCCCCCCGGCCACGGTTTACTAAGAGCCTGTCCTGTGTGCTGTACGTGCGGGCCAGTCCTGCTTGTGGCTTCCAAGTGAGCAGCAGATAATAGGTCCCTTGAATACTGGTTCCAACTAGGAATCTGGCCCCAGAATGTATTCAGGTCGTATTTTACTCATAAGTCAATTTTATAACATTTTCTTCCCATCTAATAGGAAAACCCCATTTGGAAGTACAGAAAGAAAGACTCCTGTTAAAAAGCTGGCTCCTGAATTTTCAAAAGTCAAAACAAAAACTCCTAGGCACTCTCCCGTTAAAGAGGAACCCTGTGGTTCCTTATCCGAAACTGTTTGTAGACGTGAATTGAGGAGCCAAGAAACCCCAGAAAAGCCCCGGTCTTCTGTGGACACCCCACCGAGACTCTCCACTCCCCAGAAGGGACCCAGCGCCCATCCCAAGGAGAAAGCCTTCTCCAGCGAGACTGAAGACCTGCCATACCTTTCCACCACAGAAATGTATTTGTGTCGTTGGCACCAGCCTCCCCCATCACCGTTACCATTACGGGAATCCTCTCCAAAGAAGGAGGAGACTGTAGCAAGTAAGGCATAGAGAACACTTGCTCTTATACCCTAGTGGTGGAGGTCAAGCTAACAAGTGTGCAAATGCCTTTGGCATTTTTTAAAAAGTGCAATCAATAAAGCAGAGTTCTGTCAAGAACGAGTAAGTTAACAGCCAGAGACAGACACTGCAGGCATTGCAAATAGATGGAATCCCAGCCAAGTGTGCTCAATGCATTTGCCTGCTTACAACCTGGGAGATGTGTTTGCCAGTAAGTTGCCCGTCACCAGAGCACCAGACTCGGGGGTGTGTTCTCCAGCAACTTGCATGCCCTCTGAAAGAAGGGGTTCTGTGCTGGGAGACGCATAGAACGTACCCTGAGCCACGCACGACTGTTCCTGCGATTGATACTGCGTGAGACCGGGGAGGGTGGTCTTTGGGGCTCTCAGGGGCTACTGGTCATTTTGGGGTGGGCCTCCAGCTCGGGGTGGGGCGTTTCACCTGGGCCTCCACTATTCCACTATATAAGCATTCATCTGTATCTCCATGTCCCGGTCTGGGGGCAGGGGAATCTGCCAAAGGCCAACAGTCTTACTCTCTCCTCCTCTACTTCACAAAGGCTCTAAAATGTGAAGAGTTGACTTGGATTTTGCAGTAGCCCATTTGTTGTTGATATATTTAAATAAAATGGTCTACAAACTATTTTTCAAACAAGAAGGACTATATTGGGATATCTGAGCTGCTTGGGGAGGGCATGGGGTGTGGGACATTGGTCTTCATTCCCTTTTTTTGTTTGTTTGTTTTTCTTTATGGCTCCCACACCGAGGTACTGCTTTCCCTGCTCCATCAGCCAGTAACTGGACTGTGTCTGCGGTGGCATCCTGTTAGCGTGTGACAGTCACTCTGGGTGCTCGGGGCGGGATGGCGGTGGGAAGCCTTCTTGCATAGAGCCTCAGGCCGCCTTGCCTTGGCCTAGCAGGGACGGGATGGGAATCCATTCCAGTGAGATGAGCACGTTCTCCAGGCTTTGTTTGGTTGTACTGGTGACAACATTGAGCGGGGAAGACAGATGAGTTATCGAACAGCCACTAGGCCTCTCCCAAGTCCAGGACTAGCGCAGGATCCTGATCTAGATGCTGATTTTTTCTTTCCCGTTGGTTCAGTCAGTTGAACAGGTTCATTCTTAGGGACTAAAGCTCTCTGCAGCCGTGGCGATGCTGTGTAACAACCTAAGGGCAAACCATGAAGCAACTTCCCATCTGGGATGGGGAAATGGCTTGGTCTGGAGCCCTTCTGTGTGACTGGCTCTTTTTGAAAACCCTGTCCGCCCTGGTCAGGCAAATTGCTAGACCCTTCTGAGGTGATGGGCAAGTGACTTGAGGCACCCCTGACCCCATGCAGGGGTCTGACTTACCCCTTTCCTGTGGGTACCTTGCTTTTGAAGGCCTCTCTCCAGAGGAAGTCAGTGGCTTTTTCTAGGGAAGCCCCCGCGTTTGTGCGTGTTGTTCAGGCCGGACCAGTGAGGCGTAGTTTGTGTGGAGGGAGGAGGGGGCCGTTGAAGAAGACCATGTGTGTAAGTGCTGAGAACACTGATCTTTATTTGAAAACTAGGGTCAACTTTTACTCACCTGCCATGTTCTGAGTTTTAAGGTTTGATACCCTTGGCCATCAACTGTTGCAGGGAAACCACCCTAAATAATGAAGAAAAGAAGTCGTCTCAGTGTAAAAAAAAAGTGGTGGGCTTATTTTTCTTTTCTTTTGTCTGTCGTTCCCTCTTCCCCTTCCCCAGAGAGAAATTCTCAAAAAGAACAACTCAAAAAACCAAAATGGCTTCCTACTGAGAACTTCAGTGACGACCCTTTCCTCCACTTTGGGTATGGGCTTTTTTTCTTTTACACTGAGATGATTCTTCTCTCCTGCATTATTTAGGGTGTCTGATGCCATCAAGTGTTGCAGGAGAAACTTCAGTCTTGGCTGGTGAGTAGAATAGGATTTGTGCTGGCTGGGCCCGGGGTGGGAGTTTTGGGGGGACGGTGGATGGTGGGGAGCCTCGGCCCCCCACCTGTCAGATGCGGGAGAGTGACAGTCGTGGCCTCGGATCGATTCCGCTCCCCTAGACCACAATGACCACCATTTCAGTTGTTTTTCAGGAACCGCAGTAGCATCGGTGATAGGAATGGGCAGGTATTGGCTTAGGGCGTTGTGTGATCCCGAGTTGGGCAGACTGCAATGCGGTTTAGGTTCTTGGTACCATAGCAAGGACACTGACCACGGCTTCAGGCGAGGCCATAGCATGGATTCCTATCAATCGCTTGGTAACTTTGTCGTCCTAGGGAGTAGCTGGAGGGTTGTGCAATTTTGAATTTAAGGGTGGTTCCACCCCTCCTCTCTTTCTTTTTCTTTCTTTTTTTCTTTCAGTTCCTTCTTGGAGGGACCACTCAGTAGAACCTCTAAGGGACCCAAATCCTTCAGACCTTTTGGAGGTAAGAATCCCAGAGCTGTCAACGGAAGGGAATTAGAAGTTGGAGAGAATATGGGGGAGTGCAAGCCGGGTGTGGGGTACACCCTTACAATCCAGGCTACTCGGCAGCAGGGTTGCCTGAGTCTAGGAGTTCGAGACCAACTTGAGCAATATAATTAAACCGTGTCTCAAAAAAGATGGGGTGTATGTTGATTGTGTCATAGTGCTCTGTGTGGATGGATTAAATAGCACTTTATAAGCCCAGGAAGGAATTTGAGGGGTTATCTAGTCCAATTTCTTCATTTAATCCAAAATATGATTAAGAAATAACGGGGAAGCCAAGTGTGGTGACACACGCTTCTGATCTTAGCACTCAGGAGGCTGAGTCAGGAGGAACTCTGCAAGTTTGGGGCCAGTCTGGACTACAAACTGAGTTCAAGGCCAGCCTGAACTTCATAGTGAGACACTGTCTCAAAAAACAAATACACACAATTTATTACAGTAAAAGGCACATTTCCACTAACCTCCCTTAAAATATCCTCCTCCCCTCAAACACACCTGTCTCATCATTCTGTCCACTTTCGGCAGCAGTCCTGAAAGCCCTCTTTCATGAGCGTCTTCAGTTGGGCTGTTGTGACCACCTCAATGTCCTATGTAGATTGAAAACATTTACCTTTTATGGTTATTTTGACTTTGGGGAAAAGCCAAAAGTCATCTACTGCCAGATCCGGTGACCAAGTCGGATTTTTGTTGTTGGGTTACAGGAGTGTGCCACCATGCCTGGTTTAAATCGGATGCTTTTCCAAGCTTGCCTTTTATTGAATGGCACTTGGCAGCAGTATTCACCATATGTTTTATCACATATTGTACATAAGAAAATTGAGATCCAGAGTAATTAATTATCAAAAACAAGTAGCCAAGGCCGGGATTTAACTCAGTGGCACAGCACCTGCCCAGCAAGTGTAAGGTTGTGAGTTCAGTCACTGGTACTGATTAAGAAAACAAGTAAATAGTGTTCAAAACACAGATTTTCAAGCTAAGTAGAAAACACAGGGTGTACTACTCAGCGACAGAAATTTTGTATACTATGCTCATTTGACTTCAAAGTTTTTTTTGTTTTTTTTTTGTTTTTGTCCTTCCGAGAACTGGGGAACAAACCGAGGGGTGCTCTACCGCTGAGCTACCCTCTCTGGCCCATATTTTGTTTGATTTTATTTATTTTTATTTTTGGAGACAGGATCTTGGCATGTGTTTGGGCTGGCCTTGAATTCATTGTGAACGTATAGCAATCCTCCTGCCTCAGCCTCTCAAGTGCTGGGATTACAGGCATGAACCACCATGAGCTGCATTATTTTTTATTTTATTTATTTATTTATTTATTTATTTATTGGTCCTGGGGATCAAACTCACAACCTTGCACTTTGCCAGGCAGGCAGTTAAGCCACTGAGCTAGATCCCCAGCCCACATTATTTTTTATTTTGAGACAGGGTCTGACTAAGGTGCCCAGACTAGTCTTGAATGTGTCTCGGCCTCACGACTTCCTGAGTAGCTGGGTTTACAGTCATGGGCTACCACACCTGGCTTTAAAATTTGATGTTTTGAACTTAGGTGTTTGTAAAGTACAGAGCTAGAAAGGGCTTCTGGTAATCTGGGGTGTTTGAGTTTGGTGTGACTTTCACCCTGGACAGTTTCGGGAATGATTTTGAAATTTAGGACGCTCAAAGGCTGCTGTGGTTGTGAGAGGCACCTGTGTTGCCTTGATTCTGTTCCGAGTAGGTTCACGGGGCTCCCACAGAGCTCGCAGACTCGGGTAGGACTTGAAAGTGAGCCGTGGAAGTTAGTGTGTGCGTGTGACATGGTGACGAGCAGCTGCTCTACCCCGTTCCTCCACAGAACCTGGATGACAGTGTATTTTCTAAGCGGCACGCGAAACTAGAGCTGGACGAGAAGAGAAGGAAACGGTAAGGCCAGAGGAGTCCATGTTGGCCCTGAGCCCTGGACCCCTGCATCCCTCTCAGGCTGTGGGGGGGTCCCCGGGCCTCTTAAAGTCTTCTGTGACTGGTGTCCCAGCTGACTCCTTGGAAGTGGCAGCCATTGTAGGTAAACGTGTTGGGCTGCTTTTCCCCGTGTGCCCCTTTTCACTTGCTCTCTGGGCCACCAGCTTGTCACCTGTACTGCTAGACCTAATGAACTCTGCTCACCATGAAGTCCATTCTCTTGACCCCAGCAAGAGCTGTCTGCAGGCCTCCTCCTAGCTGCTGGGTTTGCGGGGCTTTTCTAGAGCAGATTTGGGGTAAGGAGTAACATTAGGCTTACTGGTTTTGTTTGTCTGGTTTTTCGCAGGTGGGATATTCAGAGGATCAGGGAGCAAAGAATTTTACAGCGACTGCAGCTCAGAATGTATAAAAAGAAAGGAATTCAGGAATCTGAGCCTGAGGTTACCTCATTTTTCCCTGAGCCAGATGATGGTAAGTTTTGCTGTCTGAAAAAGCAGATTTTTCCAAGAGGAAAAGGTGGCAGGCTTCTGGGTGCTCTTGTTGTGCACAGGCAGATTGCACTCTGGAGCTGCGATACTCGCTAGATGTCTCTCGTGTGTGGCACTAACACGGTCTCATTTTACTCTTTCCATAGTTGAAAGTTTGATGATTACCCCCTTCTTGCCTGTTGTAGCATTTGGACGACCATTACCAAAATTAACTCCACAGTAAGTGTGAAAGTAGAACGTTCCCTCTCCTCTCAGATGACCTGCATTTTACTTAAGATAGAACCAGGTGGGATTTAAGGGTAATCATGATTATTTGTTTGTTTGGTACTGGGGACTGAACCTAGTAGTGCTCTACCACTGAGCTGTATCTCGCACCCCTTATATTCTTTTTTTGAGACAGTCTGACTACATAATTCAGGCTGGCCTCGAACTCACAGCTGCCTCAGCTTCCCGAGTCCTGGCATCACAGACATGCGCCACTGCACCTGGCTCCCAATCTTTTTTTTTTTTTATTTTGAGACAGAGTCTTGCTGAGTTGCCTAGGCTGACTTTGAATTTGGAATTCTCCTGCCTCAGTCTCCCAAGTATCTGGGATTACACACCCAGCTTGCCATGATCCTTTGATAAAAGTGAAGGTACATGCACAACAGTTTTTACAGTGATAAGATGCCTAAGCCCAGGATGAGGATGTGTTTTGAGTTGAGATACATTATTCCATCACCTCGGTGGTACACTGACTATTGCTATAGCTTTGAGGCAGAAAGGACGCCCCAGAGTTGAGGAGTTAGGGCCAGAAGGGGGAAGGAAGGACGAGTTTTCTTCAGACTTAGTGTTGTATACCCTGCGAATCTCTTCTAGTCACACATGTTGATTCCCTCCTCTTTCGCCAGGAATTTTGAGCTGCCCTGGTTGGATGAGCGTAGCCGATGCAGGCTGGAGATCCAGAAAAAGCAAACCCCTCACCGGACGTGTAGGAAGTAGCTGTGCCGCAAGAACCCTCTGTCTTCAGATAGTTGTAGCACGCCATTCCCTGAGAGTGGCAGAGACCCGTATGTGTGACCTGTGTGTTCACGTATGTCACTGTTCACTGACAGTGCCCTCCCTTACTCCTTGATTCGTTTCATTCTCACAAAAACTCTTTCATTGGGCTAACTGTGAATTACGGAGGGGGATTGGGATTTCTTTTCCCTTTTGGGAGATGTGAGCTCTCAAGCTAAATCTATAGGCTGGCAGATTTGGAGGTTTCAGTGTGTGCTTCTATGCATTTGCCTGTACCAAAGGGGTACAAGGGCGCTCGCTCTGCCCGAGACACAGGGAACACAAGCAAACCAGCGCTCGGGAGCTGTGGCCGCGTGGCCCTCTTCTTGCCCTGGTGTACCCTCATATAGTCTGGGCATAGTGTTTTTTACCCTAAAATAAAACAAAAAATCTCACCATGAGTGTTAGGACCGGGTGAAGAATAACTAGCGAAGTAATGAACAAGTCATCTTCTCAGAGTAGGAAAAGAGGTGCAGGGTTTGATCAACAAATGGCTGAAAAGACAGCTGTTCTCGTAAAGCGGCTTCCGACATAACCAGGTGGGAAGGGTATTGGTTGTTTTCTTAGTTAATAGGTAACTGATGCTCTTCAGGGACTGCTCCGAAAATCAGATCTCTGGAAAGGAAAACGGGCTATTAGTTTTAGACAGTCTGCAGCCTTAAACAGAAGCAGTAATTTGAGGACCGCCTGCTGGACCCACGTGATGGTCCTTGTCACACCCCTTCTCGAGTGTCCCTTAGTTGAGGTTCAGCTGCTAGCTGAGCTCTTGGTGGTAGGGTAGAGGTTTCAGGTGGGTAGAGGGTGAAGAAACGCGTGCTCCTTTGGCAAATGTCTGCATCTTGAAACAAACAGCTGTACCTGACGAGCTTCTCCATTCGCTTGGTAAACTAGATTTGTACGTGCGCCATCTTGGTCCCCCTCCCTCGCCCATTTTGTTAAAAAAGAAAAAAAGTTCAGGACAGCACTCCCGGGCCACTCTGGTCTCAGCGGAAGATCCCGGTTAACTATCTGGAAGGAAAATAGAGCCAAGACCTCTGGTCTTAACTACATAGGAATTGCCTTTCATTAGTTTTCAGGACTATTGTGTCAAAACAAGTAGGGGTTTAATCTCCTAGAAGGTAGGGGCTTTTATCCTTGAAGAGAAGATGTCCCCAGATTCTTAGCACTTTTAGAGGAGAAGCCAAGGTATGTGGGGTGCGTGGCCGGCCCGTCGGTGGAGCGCGAGGGAATGGGTTATCCTGGTGGGGAGGGAAGACCCTCGGGCCTCCACTGCTGAGGCTGATCTGTGCTCCCTGGGTTCACTTTGAGAGGAACTGCTGCAGCAGACGTGTAGTGTTCTCGGATGATCTTGCTGCTCTTATTTCTCCTTTGTGTGCGTGTGTTCCCGCACGTGCCCGCGCGTGTGCGTGCGTGTTTGCGTGACTGTGGCTGTGGGTTTTCATTTGTAACTCCATCTGCTTAGGAGAGGGGGCTGTCTGTAAAGGAACCTGTTGTAAACTTCACTGCAGCCAGGACGTAAAGTGAAATAGGACTTTGTTCCACTAGGGGCTCTCATCTCACACCTTAAGGACGAGATTTTAGAGAAACTGGGCCAGGTTTCCTTTGTTCTCCATTATTTTAATGTGGCAAGCTGTTCTGTGTTCCTACCACTGACCTGCCTACCTGACGTCCCTTTATAATGTGCCCCGAAAACACCCCAATCAGTGTCTTTGTGATCCTGCTCAGTTTCTTCCTGATTTCAGCCTTCGTCAAGGTCCTAATTTTGGGTATGGTTAGCAAATTTAAGCTTCATGTTTTTGCTCTACACAGGGGCCTCCTCAGACACTGAACTCTTATTTAGACTGCGAGAATCCATCAGGTGCTATCTGGCCAGACTTAAGTGGATTCTTTTTCTTCTCGTCTCCTTTCCTTGAGGACCTCTTATGTTATTGTCCCTCTTCTAGATCCGTTCTCTTATGATTTGGGTGTGTTGAGGTTTACTGAGAAGGAGATTGGAGCGAAGTTCCAAGAGTTGAAATCACAGTGTGCTAGAGCATGGGGGGGAAAATTAGTCTTTATTTTTCCCTACATGGGATAAAGCGCTGTGAAGTTCAATCTTCAGCGGAAGGCCCTGCAGTTCTCCTAAAACATAGTTCTTTGTTTCTTTCTTTAACAAAGTTTAAGCTAGCGTTAATAAATTAAAGAGAAATTGCTTGTTTCCACTTCAGCTTTGTTTTATGCCCATTTCATATTGTTGTCTGTGTTGTAATTCATACTTTTGATACCATTTCTGATGTGTAAAATTGGTTGTCTTGTAAATATCTTATAAAGAGTTCAATTGTAAATAAACTATTGTGGCTGTTAATTTTTGAACTGCTGCTTCAATTTATTAATTTGTTGGGGAAACATTAAATAATGTTGCCTAAATGCTTGAAAGATTGGAAGAAATTGATTTCAGTAGCAAAATAGCTCATTATTTCCCCTTTGTACCAGGTGCATATTTGTGTCCGAGTGCTATCTGTGTTCCATCCTCTCTGTCCAGAGTGCTTCCTCACATAATTGGCAACGTTAGACATGAGATTGGAGGATATTTGATACCTGGTGTCGTAAGTAGATAAAATCTCATAGTTGGAAAGACCTTTTCAGTTATCTAGGCTGACCCTGATATGTGATTTCTCCTGCCCAACATTTCCAGACATTAAGTCCAGCTTCTGCCTCAACCCAATGTCTTTCCCCATTTTTTTCCCCCCTTTTGGTAAATGTTTGAAAATTCTTTATGGTTTACCAAATCTAATTCCTGTCATTTGAACCCACTTGTTCTTGCTCTTACCTTCCAGGGTAATGAACAAAAGATCAAGTCCCTTTTGCTCAGAGTTCTGGCAGTTGAGGTGGCTGTGGCAATATCCAAGGCCTCTCTTCATTTCCAGATCTTGTAATTGTTCCTCAGAAGAAAGGATTCAGAAATTTCAGTTCCCTTTGGCTGACAGAACAATTTAGCCATGTCCATTCAGAAGCTGGACTCAGAGCGACTGAAGGACAGAGCAGCTGGCTGTCCCTCTCTTTAGACATGCTTGGCAAGGGTCGACAGGCGTCTCCAGGTTGTTCTCAGCGCTTATTGAATCACAGCCACCATTTTGAACTCAGTTTTTAGAGCTGGACTTACAAGTCATTACATTCAGCCACTTGTCTAACCAGTTGAGATTGTTTGAATCCCTGTTCAGCCTCTGAAGGCATTCATAATTGCTTCTAAAGTGTCCATAAATCCGATAAACATCAGGATCCTTAACCATATCATTTGTATTTCTGGGCAGTATATCGTAGACTTTTATCTGGCATTATTCATGTGCTCTCAGTAGGTGAACGAGTAACTTGGCTCAGGCATTATTGTATGTGCTTGTTATGGTCCAAGGAGAACACTTTTGTATTGGTAAATCAAAGCATTTCTGCCTGGTAACCCTTAACAAGGATCTCACGTCGATTTTGAACACCGGTTTCTACCCATCATCTTTTTTAAAGGGCCCTAACGTTTTGGTAAAGAGCAGAAGCATCACAGAAGCCTGGCTGGGATGGGAAGGCAGGAAGAGGGGAGAGGGAATAACAGCACACCCAGCAACCGCAGGTCCCCTGGCTTCACCGCGGACAACTGCCCTCTCCTTCACTCTGGCCAGTGTGGCAAATCTGACGCAGCACTATGGCTTCAGAGGTTCACTTTGATTTAGGATTTTATTAAACAAATGAGTGCATAAAATGCTTTGTCTCAAACATGGGTAGAAGCAAGAAATGGAAACTGGTGCTGTGTTGCAGCCGCGCTGGGAAAGACCCGCCGCCCGGAAAGTCCAAGATGGCCGGGCCGGGGAACCAAGGAGGTTGCGCGAGTCCGGCTCCCCCAGCCCCGCGCCTGCCCCGGGAAGTCAGCAGCCGCCCCACGCCCCTGACGTCACCGACAACGTCATCCCGCTCGCCGGACAACGTACCGCAGGGCGCAGCCCCGCCCTTCAAAAATGAGAAAGGAGGAACCGGCTCAGCCCGCGAGGCATGCCGGGACTGGCACCCGAGGCTCCCGGCAGCCTCTGCGACAGGCGCGCTGCGTCGGAGCTGGGCCGCGACGCCCGTTCTCCGCAAGATGGCGGATCGGCGGCGGCAGCGCGCTTCGCAGGACACAGAGGACGAGGAGTCTGGAGCTTCGGGCTCTGACAGCGGCGGCTCCTTGGCGCGGGGAGGTGGGAGCGGTGGCGGCGGCAGCGGCTCCCTGTCCTCACAGCGCGGCGGCCGCTCCGGGGCCCTTCATTTGCGGCGGATGGAGAGCGGGGGGGCCAAGAGCGCCGAGGAGTCGGAGTGTGTGAGTGGGCGGGGCGGGGCGGGGCGGATCTGATCTGGGCCCGAGGGCTCCTCTGAGTCCCTGGCGAGTTTGCATCACTGCAGATCTCGCGGGAAAGAGGGGCGGGGGGTCTCCAGGAGGAACGCGCATCCGCTGTACACGCAAAGCGGGTGTTTATTTGGGAATTGGGGGAGGAGCGGTAGAGACCAAGCCTCTCTCGGATGCAGTTTGTCACATTTACCTTTCTTTCCCTGTTCTACCATCTTGCGTTGAGCGTTCGCAAGGGTTCACTTGCATTTCTTTATTGCGCGCCCCGCTTCTTCTGGCTATCACAGCTAATCCATGTCTTCTCTTTAGGAGAGCGAAGATGGCATGGAAGGCGATGGTGAGTACCACCCTTGGCCTCTTTTCACAAGAGCTGTCTGGCATGGAAGCGCAAGTATCGTTTTCCCCATGATCCATCTCTGACTCTTGCCGAGCGCTGGGGTTTTGATAGAGTGGTTGGGAGTGTAGGTTTTGGCGCTGCAGGCCTGGGCCAAGTAGTCACACTCAGCCGGGCCCTTTCCTTATCTATAAATGGAGACTATAATTTTACCTGCCTCGTAGGTCTGTGTCAGAATTCAGTGAGAGTTTTAGCCTGACCTACAATAGCCAGTCAGGAATATAAGTGTAGTGGTATCTTTCGTTCATGTATTTCTGTTTTCTTTCAGCTGTTCTCTCGGATTATGAGAGTGCAGAAGATTCAGAAGTGAGTGTAATAGGTTCTTTTTCCTGTGGCGTAAGTCGGAAAATGTGTTTTAACATGTACATGTGTGTGGTGTACCAATACCATGACCTACTTGTTTCTGTTGTGCATTTTGCATTTATGTTTCGTTTTTGTTTTTGTTTTGTTTTATTTTGTTTTGTTTTGCTTTTGTCTTTGAGACAGGACCCAGGCTGGCCTTAATCTCAGTATGTAGTGCAGGCTGGCCTTGAACTTGCAGCCATCTCCAGTGTCAGCCTCCCAAGTGCTGGGATTATAGGCATGCGCTACCATGTCCAGTTCTAGTTTGTGTTTCTTAAAAATAGAGGGAAACATTTTGTTCAGTGAGTGATGAAAACCTGGACCAAAGCCCCTTCAAGCTACAGGTGTCTCACTGTTAGATAGTAGTTGATGCCTGCACCTATTTGAAGAAAATAATGTTCTAAATAAGAGAATGAAAATATTATTAAGTCCTTCACAGAATGTTTGAGATTTGTTTTATACTGACTAGGCTGAGATGCCAGCCAGTTGGGTGCCCCCCCCCAAGAATATCAGAAGATTTTGAAAGGCCAGGATTGAGTGATTTGTGGCAAAAGTATACATGGGGCTTCTTTTCTGTCTTTAGGAGAAAGTTTCCTAACAGGAGACATCTGTAAGTTTTATTTGATGGGATAAATAACTACAGATAGCATCTGAATGGTACAGTTTTCTTTTTTATTTTTTGTGCTGGGCATCGAACTCACGACCACACAGTGATCCTTCTGCCTCAGCCTCCTGAATGCTAGAATTACAGGCGTAGGTCATCACATCTGGCTTTTCAAAGTATGTTTAATACAGTAAAATCACAAACGTGGGTAGCTTTGGTGTTAGACTACTACTGACACGTATTATAAATCTAGTCACTTAGTTAAGATTGGTCCAATAGAGGCATGTAGTGAGGGTATATGGCAAACATTATTAACTTCAGCTTCACTGTAATTTTTTTTTGGAACTCAGGACCTCATACTTGCCAGGCTACTGAGCTGCACCCTGGCCATCCGATGGAACAAAGGCACTCCTGGAAGTGTGGGCCAGGTTGTTCAGGTCGTCCAGTGTGCATCCAACGTTTGTTTGGGCTCATTGGACCAGGTGTTGCTAATGACACTGTAACCTCCTGCTTTAAGCCTGGTGATCTTCAGATTTGCCTCCAGCCGCAATTTTGATGTGCGTCTCATTTGACTCTCAAGGGCTAATCCTTGTCAAGGCCACCCTAGCTCAGCTGTCTGTAATAACTCGACTTGGTGACAATCGCAGGGATACCCAGGGTGCTGGGGTTGGGCATTAAATCCACCATGGACCCGAGGAAGCTGGGCAACATGTGTTCCAGGCAGGGGGAAAACAGGTCAGGAAGCCTGGAGGTGGAAGAGAAGAGTCAGTCTTTGGGAACTGGAAGATAGTGTGGTGTGGAAGTGGAGGTGATCGGTGAGTGGTGAGTGGCGTGGAGTAGGACGGTGGCTGGGAAAATAGAATTGGGCAGAATGGAAGGTTCTGAGTGGTTGAGGTGGGTAGCATTTGTGGTTGTGATGGAGAGTGGAGGCTTCTTCGTTGGGCAGGGTGGAAGTCCAGTGAGGTTCGGTGACGGGGTGGGAGTAACAGTGGCTCAGCTGTCTGTAAGGACGGGGCTTGGTGCCTACCGGTTGGTTAGGATGCCCTGAAGAACATGGTGGCAGTGGTGGGCCCAGCCACATAGGGACAGAGCGGAGAGATTTCACTGGAATGGGGCCAGAATTAAAATGCAGTCAAAGCAGTGTCCAGGTCCATGAGTGCTGATGGTGAGTTGCTAAGACCAGAGAGGATGAGATGGCAGGCAGGGCAGTGGTGAGCTAGGTTGGGGGGCCTTCTTTCCTCTGTTTGTTTTCTTTCTTTCTTCTTTTCCTTTCTTTGCTCTGCAGTACTGGTGGTGGATCCGAGGGCCTGTTGCATGCTAAGCAGCACCCCAGCCAAGTTTGGGGTGTCTTGAATTAAGGAACCAGTGGGACTTTCAATGGCGATGTTTGATTTAAGATTTCTGATTAATTTCTCATTCCTTCCTGAGCCTGCTGGTGGAGGCGACAGAGGTGGTGGTTCTAAGACAGGTCTCACTCTGTGGCCCAGGCCAGCCTTGAGCTAGCAGCGAGCCTGCCTCAGCCTCCCTAGTGCTGGGGTTGCAGGTGTGCACTGCCATGCCTGGCTCTTGAGTTTTTGTGTTGAGTTTTTCTAATTCTTCCACACCTTACAGTTCTGTGTCTCTCTTTGTCTGTCCTCGGGATTGAACCCAGGGCAGTAAACTGTATCCCTCCTACCTCCCTCTCTTCTTTTTTTGAAAAAATTTTTTGAGACAGGGTCTTGCTGAGTTGCTGAGTTGCCAGAGCTGAACTCAAGCTTGGACTCCTCGTGCCTTAGCCGCCTGAGGACCGAGGCTCCGGGCATAAGCCTCACTGTAAATCCCTCTTAATATCTTTTTAGCTCATTTTGAAATAGAGTTGCATTTTTGGTATAATATACACATGTCTGTTTGGCACAGTTATTGAATGCTGTTCTTATTTTCTCTTTTAGAATTAATTTCTGTATTTTCTATTTTTTATGTAGATTCAGGTTTACCGACCCTTCTAGGAAGTGTGGTACAGAGTAGCTTTTTCTGACTTCACAGAGCTCCCTCTTCCACTGTTTGTCTGTATGGTGGCTGGCCATGCGCAGTGGCACACGCCTGGAATCCTGGCATTCTGGGATGCTGAGGCAGGAACATTATTAGTTCCAGCCCAGCCATGTAGGAAGACCATGTCTTGCGATTAAAAGGAGAGAATAAAGAGGGCTGGAGGGTTGCTCAGTGAGAAGGCCTGGGTTCAGCCCCGGCTGCACAGAAACACAGGTGTGGTGGCTGCTTTTGGAGATGCCTTGCGTTTGTTCTGGACCTTCCCAGTTCCGCTCAGTTTGATTTTCCTCTTTGTTCTGAAAAGCAGCCTGGCAGCTGGGTTAGTTTGATGCCTTCAGCATTTTTTTGTTTTTTGAGATAGGTCTTGCTGTGTAATTCAGGCTGGCCTTGAACTCACGGCAGCGATCCTTCTGCCTCTGCCTCCTAAGTGCTGGGGTTGGAGGGTATGCTACCAGATCTTTTTGGGTTTTTGGAAGTGTCTCACTATGTAGTGCAGGCTGGTCCCAAACTCAAGGCAGTCCTCCCGCTTCAGCCTCCCTGAGAAGTGAGATTACAAGCATATACCACCTCGCCCATCTTAAAATGGACCTAAGTGCAATCATTACTAACATAGTTTCAGAACATTTTTATTTTAAAATCAAGCTGAAAGGAACAATATATGTATAAATTCATTGTTACCCCCTAACTACTGTTGTGAAGGTTTTTTTTGTTTTTTTCTCTTTAAAATAAAATGGATTTGAAAAGAAAAATAAAATAATCCCCTCTCAAAAAATCAAAAATAAAACCACATCAGTCCCAACCCTTTAGCTACCAACCATTCTATTCTCCCATTACCTTCCCTAAGCAGCCTTGTAGGTAACCTCCCCCCCTTTTTTTTTTTTAGTCAGTTTCACTGTATGGTTCAGGCTGGCCTTAAACTAACTCACAGTGATCTTCCTGCCTCAGCCTCCCAAGTGCTGGGATTATAGATACACGCCACCATGCCTGTGCATGTACTTCTTAATTTCTGTAGGTTTTCCTCTTCTGGCTTTTCAATATGAGTGGAATCATAAAATATTTGCATTTTTGTGGCTGGCTTCTGTCATTTACCATGATGTTAGCATGTATCAGTTTGTTCCTTTTTTTTTTTTTCCTCAATGCTGGGGGTTGAACCAGGTGGTACATCCTGAGTCCTTTTATTTAAGTTTAATTTTATTGTGGTATTGGGAATTGAGCCCAAGGCCTTCACACTGAGCTATATCCCCAACCCTATTTTTTTATTTTTTTATTTTCCAACAGGATCCTGGTGAGCGAGTAAGTTGTTCAGGCTGGATTCAAACTTAAGACCCTCCTGCCTGCCTCAGCCTCCCTGAGTGCTGGGTGAGGTGTGCCACCATGCTGAGCTACATGTATAGTACAGTGGTTGCCATGTTGTTCATTAGGTTTTCCAAACTTCCCACTGAAGTTGGGTGCTACTTGGCCCAGATAACCCTCTTACCCCTAGCCCACGGCCCCCAGTGGCCAGCTTTCCAGGAGTGAAGTTTTCAGATTCCACTGAGCGAGGTCACGCAGTGCTCTGTCTGTCCATGTGGTCACATGTGGTGGGGTTTCTGTTTCCAGGGCCGCGTGCTTTATCCATCCGTGGGCGCTCCAGTGGCTTCTGTGAGCAGCACAGCCCCGAGCACTTATGCCCAGGCCTTCGTGGGGCAGGGGTGGTCTTGTCCCTGGAGCGTGTGCCTAGCAGTGAGCTTGGTGCATCAGAGGACCGGTGTTCAGTATCCGAGGTGCTGCCGTCTCGCTGCCAGAGCGCCTGCACCACGTTTCAGTCATTCCCAGGAGCAAGTGAAGGGCTCAGGTTTCTCAGCTTCCCCAGCAGCACTTTGGCCTGATTATTGGTGTCGTAGTAGGTGGGACACTGTGTTTTGTTTTGGTTTGAAGATTTTAATTGGAGAAATGGCTGCAGGGTATTGTGCATCTTACTAAATTAGGTTATTTTGAAACAAAATGGATATGAAAAGAAATTAGGGTTTTTCTATGATGGCATTATAGGAGTTCTTTATTTTCTGTATTAGTTCCTTTTAAAATATGATTTGCATATTTTTTCCCATTCTATTTTTTTTTTTTTTTTGGCTTTTCACTATTTTTAATGCTGTTCTTTGAAGCACAAAGACTTTAATTTTGGTTAAGTCCAATTTATCTGTTTTTCTTTGGTTCCTCCTGTTTTTGGTACCCTCCCTTAACCCTTTGCCGCAGAGCATGGTGGTGCACGCAGCTCCTCAGCACACTGAGGTTGGAGAATTGAAGATTTGAAGCTGGCCTATGCAGTGTAATAAGACCCTGTCTCAAAACAAAACTTAAAAAAGGTTGGGGATGTAGCTCAGTGCTCCCTGGGCTGAGTCCCCAGTACTGTTAAAAACAAACTTTTTTTTTCAATCTCAGAGCCATAGATTTATCTGTGTTTTCTTCTGAGAGTTTTGTAGTTTCAGCTGCTACATTTAGGCCTTTGATGCATTGCAAGTTAGTATTTGTGTGCAGGGTGAGGTAAGAGTCTTGCTTCATTCTTTTGCATGTGATAGTTTTCAGGGACTGAAGTATTTAAGGTCTTAGAAGCAGAGCAGCTTTGTTTGGATGGGTTACTAGTGGGGAAGTGAAGACCAACCTGCTTGTGTTCAAGTCCAACAGGGTAGGAAGGGCTTTGTGGAAGCACTGACAAAAATGAGGCTGAAGAGTTAGGCACAGCGGCACATATCTGTAGTTCTAGCTACTCAGGAGGCTGCGGCAGGAAGATCACTTAAGGAGCTCAAGACCAGCCTGATCATTGTGAGACAACATGTGTGTTTATGTTTACATATAAACCATGTCTCGTGTGTGTGTGTGTGTCTGTGTGTGTGTGTGTGTAAGTAAGTAAATTAACAAGGTGGGGCTAAGGAGAGACATTGAGAGGGGGAGGCCCTCAACCCATCTTTACTCTGAAGTATGTGGGGAACTGAATCCTGTGTGGGAAATCTTAAGGTTTACAGTCGATTCAGGGCAAAGCTAATAAGGTTGGGAGATGCTCACTAAATTGTAGGCAGTATTGAGGATCTTGTCTCAAGAAAAGGGGTTTTGACAGTCTGGGAGGCTGAGACAGGAGGACTACACATTTGAGTCCAGTGTGGGCTGTATAGCTGCACCTTAACAAAACAAAGCTAGGTGTGGTGGCACACTCTTATAATTCCCACACTAGGGGGCTGAGGCGGGAGTCTACAAGATGAGCTCAAGGCCAGCCTGAACTGCATAGCGGGACCCTGTCTCAAAAAGACAATAAATACATAAATAATAATTTAAAAATGAGCAAAAGGGGTTCGGATGACATCCTTTGGGCACAGTAGTGTGGCTCTGGTAGTCCTTGGCGGCAGTTGGATCAGGCTTGAGCTCTAATTTGGAGTCTCCACAGCATGGTGCTATCTTTCTGTTCTGTCCTGGAATCAAAATTAGTTTCTCGTCTGGAAGAAAAGAGTCGCCTCATTTGACATCTCCTGAAGACCAGAGTGGGCGGAGCCCAAAACAAAGTCCCTCATTAATCATGCTGGTGCTATTTTAAGACGCTGGGATTTGGTCTATATGTATGTGTGTTGGGCAATTAAAAGTCCCAAGTGGACCCCAAGCACATTTTCATCTTTCTCTCTGCAGACCTGTGGGGATGTAGGACCCACGCTGACCCACAGTGGTCACCCACCCCCTCCCTGTATCAGACGAGGGAAGCATTGTAATCCAGGGGGGCAGGAAGAATCCAAAGGGGTTTGGTCATTAAAAACTGCGGGTGGTGCCAGGCATAGTGGTGCATGAGTGTAATCCTAGTACTCAGGAGGCTGAGGCCAGCCTGTCTCAACAAAATAAACTAAGCTGTAGGAGACTGGATGTGTTGGTGCACACCTGTAATCCCAGTGCTCAGGAGCCTGAGGCAGGAGAGTCGCTTTGAGTTCAGGCCACTGAACTGCATAGCAAGACTCTGTCTCAAAAAAAAAAAAAAAATGAGTTCAGAGTCATCTTGAACTGTGAGATCTTGTCCCAAAAAGACAACAACAACAAAAAAAGCAGAAGCTGTACTTGAGGTCTCATGGGGTGGTCTCTGGGCCCCTGACAGTTCTCTGTTCCAGGGGCCGGGCAGACAGGAGGGAGGACGAGTAGGCCTAGCGATGTCTGAAGAAAGGGTAGACCATAGATTCTGGGTACTGCTCACCTATCCGGGACTCTCACTGAGTCTGACCAGCGTCCAGGCCAGCCTGGGGCCAGAGAGGGCAGGCAGGAGAGTGAGAGGCCCGGCTGTGGGACAAGACCCTCTTCCCGAGAGCCCGCATCTGTGTGCTTGCAGGTCTGAACCTGCTGCCTGTGTGTGGCTCAGCCACTGTAGGTCCCTATCCAGGAAGGACTGGAGAGAAACCCTGTTCTGAGCCTTAACTGCTTGTCTTCCTGCCCAGTGCGCCCCACACCTCTGTTTCCTGTCTTTCCAGTGGCCCCCACTACGAGAGGTGGCCAGGTGACCCTCCGTGTGGGGAGATGCAGCACTGTTGGGCAGGGTTAGCCAGCCTTTCATTCTTTCTTTCCTTCTTAGGAGAAAGGGTCCTGCTGTGGAGTCCATGTTGGCCTTGGACTGACCAGCCCAGGCTAGCCTTACACTCAACGGCTATCCCCTTGCCTCAGCCTCTTTTTTTTTTTGGCACTGGGATTAGAACTCAGGACTTGGGCTTACCAGGCAGGTGCTGTGCTGCTGAGCTGTATCTCCAGCACTGCCTCAGCCTCCGAGTGCTGGGATGGCATAACATACCAGCTTATCCAGTGTTGATAACAGTAAAAGAAGAAAAAGACCATGGAGAGGCAAGAGCACTTGCCTTTCCAGGTCAGAGTTTACTGTTTTGTTCTGTTTTGCTTTGTTTTTGTTTTTTGGTGTTTTTGTTTTGGACTAGGAATCAAACTCAGGATCTTGTACTTGCTGGGCAGGTGCTTGTGCCACTGAGCTGTATCCCCAGGCCCTTCCAGGTTGAAATTTTATAGTTGCCATTTTTTGCTCTCAGTCCTAAGGTTTGAGCTATGTGCCCAGCTCTTGTTTTGTTTGAGACAGGGTCTTACTAAGTCTCTTAAATTGCCCAGACTGGGCTCATACTTAATTCTGCGACACAATTCTAGGCGGAGTGGTGGGCTCTGGGAACCTCATGGTGCAGAAAGCTTAGCTCTTGTGTTGTAAGACGTGAGAAATGTTAAGTCTCGGGTCTGGGACGTGTAGCTGAGTACTAGAGTACATGCGTGCCGTGTCCTGTGTTCAGTCCGCAGCACTGAAACAGATGTATAGACAAAGCCTGGCTGGTGTACGCCTGTGGTCCCAGCACAGGGGAGGCTGAGGCGGGACAATCCTGCGAGTGTGAGCCCAGCCTGGGCTGCATAGTGAGACCCAATTAAAGAAACAAAGTTCAGAAGAAAAGTGTAAGTCACTGTTTCCCATCTTAGGGGTAGCAGTGCCTCCCACAATCAGTTATAAGGAGTCTGGGTCCTACCCGCCTCATCCGCAGGTCGAGTGTCCCACTGTGGGCAGACATTTTGAATACCTAAGTCACCAAAGGCTGGGCTTCTTGCAGGCTGTGGTGCGTAGCTGCTGTTCTTCATTACAGATTTCTGTCTGGCTGCTGTCTTGGAAGTTTTCGGTCCTAGGTTAGATGGACTTTGTAACTGAAAGCTGAGAGTTGAGGCCATTTTGAGACAAGAAGGGTCACAGAGTCACAGTGTAAATCGGGCTGCAGTTTGTTCTTCTGGTTTTTGTCTTTTTGAGACGGGCTTGCTGTGCAGTTTAGGCTGGACTGGGCTCAGTTTGTAGCCCAGCCTGGTCTCGAACTTGCAAGGATCCTCCTGCCTCAGCCTTGAGAGTGCTGGGATCACAGGTGTGCACCACGACATCCAGCTCGGCCTGCAGTTTCTAGGCCCTGCTTATTTGAGAAAGAACTTGCAGAAGGGGAAGCGACTTCGGTGTCCAGCGCAGTGGCGCCTCTTCTCCTCCCACCGCACCCCAGGCCTCTTAGCAGTCTGCCGCAGCTCACCTTGCCTTGCTGTTCTGGCAGTGTCTGGGGGGGGGCAGTGTGACTGAGTGTGTGAGTGTGAATGTCCCCTTCAAATCTATTCCCATGGCTGATGGGGACTCTTGCAGGGTGAGGAGGGGGAGTACAGTGAAGAGGAAAACTCCAAAGTGGAGCTGAAGTCAGAAGCCAATGACGCCGCGAACTCGTCAGCCAAGGCGGAGAAGGCAGAGGAGAAGGCCGACGGCAAAGGCACAGTGACCGGGGAGCGGCAGAGCGGGGACGGGCAGGTCTGGAAGGCGCGGGCTCCAGGGGCTGGCAGGCTGGTGGGGCAGCTGGGACCAGAGGCTCAGGAGCCGTATCCGTCCTCAGGAGAGCACGGAGCCCGTGGAGAACAAGGTGGGGAAGAAGGGCCCCAAGCACCTGGACGACGACGAGGACCGCAAGAACCCCGCATACATCCCCCGAAAGGGGCTTTTCTTCGAGCACGACCTCCGGGGCCAGACCCAGGAGGAAGAGATCAGGTAACGGGTGAGCTGCCTTCCTGGGGAGGAGGTGTCAGCCAGGGCTGGGAGTCGGCACGTAAGCTCGGTTTTTGTCCAGACCCAAAGGCCGACAGCGGAAGCTGTGGAAAGATGAGGGTCGCTGGGAGCACGACAAGTTCCGGGAGGATGAACAGGCCCCCAAGTCTCGGCAGGAGCTCATCGCGCTGTATGGCTACGACATCCGCTCGGCTCACAGCCCTGATGACATCAAGCCCCGGAGGGTCCGCAAGCCCCGGTGAGGAGCTCCCGCCAGGTCTCTGGTGTCCTGCAGAGCGCCCCTGCTGCTCTGGTGCCCTTCTAGCCAGTGGGGGAATGGGGAAGGAAAGTTTGCCTGTCCTTGGGTCTCCCCCACACTTTTTTTTTTAACCTCTGTTTCTTTGCCTTGCCTGGTAGAGTCCTTTTGTTGGGGTTCATGGAGTTGTAGTCCTTGTTACTTCTTTAAAGAATGTCCTTCAGAACATTTCGGAGTACTGGTTTGGGTAAAGAACATGAAACCTCTCCTGACTCCATGTACCTGTAGTGGTCCCTGAACTCACAGGAATCCTCCTGCCTCAGCCTCCTGAGTGCTGGGATTGTAGGTGTGTGCTATAGCTGCTGGCTGTTTTATTTTTAAGAGTCTCTCTGCTCCGCTGTTTTAGGTATGGGAGTCCTCCACAGAGAGATCCAAACTGGGTTGGTGAGCGACCAATCAAGTCCCATCGTCACCAAGGTCCCGGGGGCACCTTACCACCAAGGACATTTATTAACAGGAACGCAGCGGGCACTGGCCGCATGTCCACACCCAGGAATTACCACCGATCCGGAGGCTTCAAGGAAGGTCGAGCTGGGTTTCGGCCCATGGAGGCTGGGGGGTCGCATGGTGGCCGGTCTGCTGAGACTGTGCGGCCGGAGAGCGGCTACCGCGCTCGGCGCCTGGAGCAGACACCTGCCAGGGACCCGTCGCCAGAAGTGGATGCTGCAGTGCTCGGCAGTCCCGAAAAGGAAGAGGTGGCTTCCGAGACCCCCACTGCTGCCCCTGATGCCGCCCCACCAGCCCCTGACCGGCCCATCGAGAAGAAATCCTATTCCCGCGCCAGAAGAACGAGGACCAAGGCTGGAGATGCAGTCAAGGCTGCGGAGGAGATGCCCCCACCGCCTGAGGGCCTGACCTCGGCCCCTGCAGTCCCAGAAGCTGCTGCTGCTCCATCAGCAAAGGCCGGGAGCTGGGAGTCTCCCACGGACTCGGCCACAGGTGGCCTGGAGCAGGACGTGGCACAGCTGAGCCTCGCGGATCAGAACTGGAATCCAGGGCAGCCTTCCTTCCTGCAGCCGCGTGAGCTTCGGGGTAGGCAGGGCCAGGCTGGGCTGGGGGCCAAAGGCATCTCAAGAATGTGGTGTCCAGTGTCACCTTCGGAGAAGGGTGGGTGGGACTGGCTCCATCTGTCTAGGGCCCACACCCCCTTTTGGCCTTGTCCCGAGGCTGCCCCGTTCCTCGCCATTACCTGACTGTCCTCAGCTCCCCAGTGCAGAGTCCTCTCCACTTTCTGCACAGTGTGAGGAAGCAGCTGCGCTCTTGTTCAGCAGGGGCATGGTTAGAGGCAGAAACTGGCTTGGTTTAGATCAGGATCTTTGTCTCTGCAGGGAGCCTCTGATTTCATTACTCTCCTAAAAATACAGCACCCAGCAGAACTTAGTGTAACGCCAGTGCTTTTGAACACTGTACTTGAGATGTGGCCAGAGGGAGGAATTAAACTTTGGGTTAAATTAAATAGCTACCCACGAGGGTGGTTAGTGGGTGTCATGTAGGACAGCATAATTCTACAGACTGGGACCTGCCTCTCGGCACTTTTACCTGTTCTGCTTTGTCATGGTCCAGCCAGATACAGCAAGGGGTCCTTTTCCCGGTTTTTGAAATTTTAACTCTTAATTTTAAGATTAGAAGTCCTGGCTAGGCGTGGTGGCACATGCCTGTCATCCCAGCCCTGGGGAGGCTGAGGCAGGAGGGTCACCATGATGAGTTCAAGACTAGCCTGGGCTACATAGACCATGTCTCCAAAAACCAAAACAAAAAGAAGTCCTCACTGGGCCTGAGAGTTTCTGCACCATTTTCTGAGAGAGATGATTTGGTTTTTTCCTTATTTTGAGACAGGGTCTCTTTTTATATTTTATTCTGAAACAGTGATTCAGTAAGTTGTGCAGGCTGGGCCAAAAGTTGAAATCCTGCCTCAGCCTCCCCGGGTGCTGGGGTTACACATGGGTACTGCCACACCGAGTCTCCTCCTGATACCTTACCATCCTTGGAAGATAGTCTGTAGAACATTCGTGTATTTCCTGAGAAATTTTCATTTTTTTTTAAATTATTTATTTATTTATTTATTTATTTTGCGGTACTGGGGATGGAACTCACGACCTCGCACTTGCCAGGCAGGCACTTATGTCACTGAGCTAAATCCCCAGCCCTTCCTGAGAAATTTTCAGCCAAAAAAGTGTCTCCAGGCTTCTGGCCCAGGCCTCTCTGGATCAGGATAGACCCGGGTAGATTTGTAGACCTTCTCACCTCTCACCTTTGTCCATCTGCTGCTCAGCAGCTTCAGGGCCGAGTTTACAGTCTGTCTGGTAACATGAGCCATGGCTTACGGCTCCCTGGGTGCCGTGGGGAGCAGGGTACATTGGGCAGGGTTTCCTGGGAACGGGCTTATGGCTGGCTGAGGTGGAGGGCGGTGGGAGCTGGTTTTCCAGGGCCAGTGTGGATGGCAGCAGGTAGTTGAAAAGGAATTTTGCTACTTTGGAAAGAGGAAGCCACACCTGCCGTTCACTCCCTGGTCCTGTTCTGTCCATCTGTCTGTCTGTAGCAGTGACTTCTTGTGTGTCACAGGTGTGCCCAACCACATCCACATGGGGGCAGGACCTCCGCCGCAGTTTAACCGCATGGAAGAGATGGTACTCAAGGGAAGGCGAGGAGGGGAGGGTGGGTCATGTCACAATGTTCTCTTCTGCTGCTTAGCCAGGTGTGGTGGCACACGCCTGTGATCCTAGTGCTTGGGAGGCTGAAGCAGAAGGATCTCCATGGGTTTGAGGGCAGCCTGGGCTACATAGTGGGTTCCGGATCAGCCTGAACTACATAGGGTGACCCTGTTCCCCGCACACACCCCCATAAATAGTATCAATGCTTTTCATTGACTTTTCAATGCATTCTGCAAATATCTGTAAAACACTTGCTATGTCCAAGTGTTCTGCAGCGCCCAAAGGGTCGAGCCTCGCCCTGAGGACCCCCGAGGTCCCATTCAGGTCTGTCTCTGTGTCGCAGGGTGTCCAGGGTGGTCGCGCCAAGCGCTACTCCTCCCAGCGGCAGAGGCCTGTGCCCGAGCCCCCAGCCCCTCCCGTGCACATCAGCATCGTGGAGGGACATTACTATGACCCTTGTGAGTACCCTTCGCCCTTGGGCCGTGCCTGCCTCTCTCACAGTGCTTGTCATGTTCTTTCCACGGAAAAATTTCTTTCTCTCTCTTTCTGTTTGTTTGCAGTACTAGGGGTGGGCCCCGGGGCTGATCTGCCTCGAGCCCTGTCTCTGTCTTTAGAACTGCATGCTGAGGCAGGGCTCCCTAAGGTGCCCAGGTTGCTTTCCAGCTGCCGCCCCTGTGCCTCAGCCTGTCTGGAAAGGGTTGGGGGACAAGCCCCTGAGCTTGCCTCTGAGCTGTGAAGAGCCTTACTCTGTCTTACAGTGCAGTTCCAGGGACCAATCTACACCCACGGTGACAACCCTGCCCCGCTGCCTCCGCAGGGCATGATTGTACAGCCGGAAATGCACCTTCCCCACCCAGGTGCGTGCGCTCCCGCCTCAGCTTCTGGTGTGAGGATGTGTGGGGGCTCTGCTCCTGTGAGCACCCTGTGCAGCTGCCCTGAGAGCAGTTCCCGTCTCCCCGTTTCCAGGTTTGCACCCCCACCAGACACCAGCACCCCTGCCCAGCCCAGGCCTCTACCCCCCGCCGGTGTCCGTGTCCCCAGGACAGCCGCCTCCCCAGCAGCTGCTGGCCCCCACCTACTTCTCCGCCCCAGGCGTGATGAGCTTCGGGAACCCCAGCTACCCGTACGCTCCGGGGGCCCTGCCTCCCCCACCACCGCCGCATCTGTACCCGAACACGCAGGTGAGATGGCTGCGAGTGTTTCCCGCTGCTCCCCTTTAGAGCAGGCGGGGCGCGGGTGGGGACTGCTGAGGAAATCTCAGTGCCGCTGGGCCGCGTGTGCTGCCGGTGCCTCTTGCGGTGGGAGCCGGAAGCTGTCTTACAGCGTGCTGGCGCGGTGCGGGTCCGTGTTTGGGTACAGCCTGGCTGGCGGGTCTCTGCTCACCTGTGTGAGGCTCTGGAGCTGCTCCTCTGTAGCAGCCCCACCCCATCCTACTCAGCTGTCAGGGTTGACACCATTGGTGTCTCATTGTCACCATGAGCGCAGCCTTTTCCGTGTGTCAGTTGATGGTAGGGTAATCAGAGAAAGCTGAGTGATGCTTTAAAGACTCAAAACCAGAGCATGAAAGTGACATGCAGAAGGAGACAGTGTTAAAACAATAAAACTATTCACTTTTTCTTTTGAGGTGAGATCATTATAGTCCAGGCAGACCTTGACGGCATAACCCTCCTGCCTCAGCCTCCTGAGTGCTGGGATTAACGTGAGCAGTGCGGCACCTGGCTCCAGACTCGCCTTTCCGCAGCTGGATAGTGTTTCCTGCGCATAGATTGGATGGATTCTTAACTTTCTCTTCTGGCTTGTGGGGTCCCAGGCCCCGTCACAGGTGTACGGCGGAGTGACCTACTATAACCCCGCCCAGCAGCAGGTGCAGCCGAAGCCCTCCCCGCCCCGGAGGATGCCGCAGCCGGTCTCCATCAAGCCCCCTCCGCCGGAGGTATGGGCTCCTTCCCACGAAGGCGCAGGCTTCCACAGGGATCCTCCAGAGCACCCTGCTTCTCAGGGCATGTTTCTGTGGAAAAGGCCTCTTTACGTGACTTGACAGCAGTTTTCAACTTGGTTATTGCAGGTGGTGAGCAGGGGCTCCAGTTAATGTGACATTCTGAATATTTCCAGTCCAACGTCGTAAAAAACGTAAGTGCACAACTTACTGTGACAGGTTGGTTGGTTGGTTTTGAGACAGGGTCTCACTATGTAGCCCAGGCTGGCCTTGAGTTCCTGCCGATCCTCCTGCCTCAGCCTCCCAACTGCTGGGGTTATAAGCACATGCTGTGACTGTTCTTAGAGTCTGTGCTTACTCTTAATAAACAGCATCCTCTCGGGAGGCTTAAGGGAGGCCCAGAATTTGCCAGTTCCTTTGTTTTATGAATGCATGTTAGAGAGTTGAAGCAGAGGCCATTGTTACCTGGACAGTACGATGCTTGCACCCAGGGAGCTGTGAGGAGGAAATACAGGATGCAGCCAGGCCTGGCGCTGCCCACCTGTGACCCCAGGGGAGGCTGATGCGGGAGCGCCCAAGTTGTAGCCCAGCTGTGACGGCTCACTGACTCAGGCCCTGGCGTGATATGAGAAGAGGCTGCTGGCATGACGCTCATGTGAAGGCTCTGGGTTTAATCCCAGTGCTGCACACGCACGAAGGAAGGGAAGGAGGGAGGGAGGGAGGCAACTCGGGAATGTGGTATGACCTTGGCCGAGGACAGGAAGTCTAAGCTTAAGGTGGCATGGCACCAGTAGCCTGTCATAAGGGTCCGAGAGGACAAAGGCCATGCAGTGGGTCTTTGCGTGCATTCTGTTTGAAGGTCATTGCAAGGCAGTCTGCAGGATCTGGGGTGTAGCTCCGTGGCGGAGCCTGTGCTTCGCTCCCATGAGACCTTGGGCTTAGCCCCCAGCATCAAGACAGATGAGTAGACAGACCGCAGCGATTAGCAGTCCTCAGGGCCACGGGTCCACCCTGACGTTCGGTGGTTCTCCCCTTTCCCAGCCCTCACCGAGGAGAGGTGCAATCTCAGGAGTGGAGGGAGCCGCACGGGGAGACCCTGCAGGGCCCCTGCCACGGGCATCGCAGGGGCCACCTTGGGATGGCTCTGCCTAGGGGAGCCGGGGGCGGCCGAGCCACTGAGCCCCCACCAGGGGCCTGCGCGCTCCCCGAACCTTCTCTGGGATGGACGGTCAGGGGTCTCCGCCCCAGGGGTGTCCCTTTCTGTGGTTGTTTTGTTTTCTATAATGTTCATTTTTAAAAAGCCTGGCTTGCTCTTCTTAAACTAACTCTTAGTGTCTCTGCGTGCACCCAGTTCCGCCCCCCTTCCCCACCCTGCAGCAGCTGGGCACAAACCTGCCCTGAACCACCGTGGGGTCTCCTGACTCATCCACCGGTGCCGCCGTGGGGCAGGGCACAAGGAGCCCCGGCCTCTGCCCAGCGGGTGGAGGCAGCGGGTGCCCCTCCCTGGGCTGTGGCTATTGTCCCGCACCCCACTTGGGTCGCTGTGGACCAGTGCATCTCTAGCAGCAAGTGCTGTTGGCACAGGCTCTTTCCCTCTGCCTCAGTCCCTTCCCCTCCCCTCCGCCTCAGCAGCACTTGCTCTGCTCTGTGCTGGTCATGCTATAGTGGTTTCCCTGTTTTCCTCTGTCCTCTCCCCAACTCTGGCTCCTACAAGAAGAGGGTCCGGGCAGCCAGGCCTCCTGTGCACAGGCCTACCCTACGCTCCTCCTGCCCTGGCCCTGGACCGCTCCCTGCGGAAGAGTTTGCCGTCACTGCAGTGCTTGAGTCTGCTAGGGGATGCCTGGCCCGGCCCTGTCCTTCCTCAGAAGCAGAGGCAGAGTGCGGCCGTCCCGTCAGCCTTCCAGCTCCCTCACTGGCAGCTGGCCTGGCCACTCTGAATCCCTGTGCACTGTTCGGTGGAGAGGGAGAGGGCCAAGCTGGGACCCCCGTGAAGGCCCAGGGCCTCAGGGGCAGCTGCTGCTTGTGCCTTTCATCAGCTTCCCTTTGCCTTAAACCTGAAGGTGTCTCTGCAGGCCTGTGGCCGCTGCCCAGACCCCCAGACCCGAAGACACTGTGACAGTCGTCTCTATCGGGCCACTGTGTCCTGTTGTGAAGACTTCTCCGTGTGTGTCATTTTTATTACTAAAGAGTGTACCTTTGTGATCAGCATTGTGATCTGCAGATAATAAAGTTCAGACTACGAACACCGCACTCTTGCCAAGGTTTGTGTGAGCCTGGATTTGGGGGGCAGGGTGAGGGCTCCCTGGTTCCCCACATGTTCAGTCGTGGAGAGGAGACACCTGGCAGCCCCTGCCAAGTGCTTGTCCTCCTCCGGGCTGCTGCCCGTGTCCCAAAGACAAGAGTTGGGGGACACAGGCCCCCTGTGCCCGCCTTTGGGTTTGGCAGCCACATTTCTCCAGGTGGAGCACAGATACAGCACCACTGCGCCAGCCCCAGACCTCTGTCTCCTGGAATGGCAAAGGACTGGGGCTTGAGAAGCTCCAGCAGTCCTTGCGGGCCGCAGCACCTGGTGGCTCCTGGTGCCCTTTCCTGGCCCTATGCTGGGTGGTGCGGCAGTTCGGAAGAGGCTCCCCCGGGATGGGGGAGTGGTTGTGTTTAATGAGCTGGCAGCCTTGGCTGGGGGTGTGTGTCAGGAGCACCTGAACTGACAGATGGAGGTCCCATGCCCCAGTGCTGTTGCAGCCAGATGACCACAACTACTGACCGCATCTCACACATGGTGGTGGGCGATGATTGGCTGGCCACCTGGGGTCATGCCAGGAGTGCCAACCTGCGCGGGCGTGGGCTACTAGCAGGAGGAGCGAACGTTCAGATTCTTCCCCCTCGCCCCTGCCTCTTGCTGCCTCAGTCCTGCAGTTAGATCCCATTGCTCTCTCTGTTGCCCTGGTAACCAGCTCAGTGAGAAGAAGCTCGGGCTCAGCGAAGCCCCCAGGTTCCCGGCCCTCCCAGCCTGCCTTTCAGTGGGCAGAAAGAAGGGGAGGAAAGGGCAGTTGGGTGGGCCTTAGACTACCCCACTGAGTCCCCATAGGAAGCCAAGTCCAGGGCTGTCCATCTGAGCCCCTCACAGCTGCAGTCCCTATCACCCTACCTGTGATTGCACCTCTAGGCCCGCAGGTGCCCACCAGCCCTCCCTCTGCAGCCGGCACTCGGCCTGCCGTCCTCCGGCAACGGGGCGCAGCAAGGACTTGGAATCTCCCGGTATCAGCACCCCGCTTGGGTTGGGCTGCGTTTAGGGCAGTGATGTTGAACCTGGCTAGCTGAGCCATCTGGGGAGCTGTTCCAAAATCCAGCACAGAAGCTCGGCCTGCCTGCCTCGAGTGCCTGCTTTGAGGCATCAGGCGTGGCTGGAGCATCAGGCTTCCTGAAAAGTGGCCCTGTGGTTCCGGGGTGCAGGGTGCTGCTGCTGGCTCTCCTCCCAACAAGAGCTCTCTGAGTTGGTCACTGCTGGGCACCCTTGAGCAGTTAGAGGAGCATTCGAGGCCCATTCCCCAAGACTTTAGTTTGTAGAAGTCTCAGTCCCTTTTATTTCCAGCTCCCACTACCCCCCCATACACTCCCCAATTCTTCGCCCTTCCTAACCGACAATCCCAAATCTTGCCCAGAGAGGAGGTTACCAAGGCAACCAGCTTAATCTGGTAACTGTGGCATGTGCTGGGAGAGAAGCCCTCCCCTCTTCCCGTTCGGTTCACAAGATGCCACTGGGCAGCTCCAAGCCACTGCAGCCAGTGTCACCTTCCAACACCAGGAACACTGGAGTGTCCGTAACGGAGGCCTGGGAAGCCCCTCTCAGACCCACCTCAGTAGCTGCAGTTGGACCCAACCACTCCTGTGCCCTCTCAAACCCACAGATGGGTGCAAAGCCTCGTTTCTGTGCACACACACCAGCACACAGGCCGAGTCACAAGGGGGTGCACACCCTGTCCATTCCACCTCCACTCCCTGCAGTCCGCCTTCCTGCCCGCAACCGGCCGGTGCACCATGGACGGGTGGGGCACCATCAAGGAGCCTCAACCCACCTCCTGCCAGGTGCCCACGCCCAGCCTGGGCGTGCTCACCCCCGTCTCCAGCACTCCTGGGCAGAACCCCTTTAGGGACACTGTGCTGGGCACAGCATTGGAGGGTGGCTTGGCATCCTGACTTGGCATTGCTTTTCCCTCTCCATGATGGGTACACTGGCACTTGTCACCCAGCACGTGGCCCTGCCTCCCTCTGCTGTCATCTGCTCCCCTCTGCCTGCTCTCTTACCCCAAGACCTGCCACAGCCTGCTGCTCCCTGCCTGCCAGTACCTGCCTGGCAGGCCAGCCCTACACCACCTACTCTTCCCTGCTGGTGCCAATGCATCCACCTGAGCGGCCTTCCAGTTCTTAGCACGGAAGCACGGTGAAGCCACGCACGCCTGCCAGGATAGCAAAGGGGCAGGGAGTCGGCAGTCTCACAGGCCTCACCTGGGCCCAGGTAAGTGAGCCCAGGTGCAGGCCCCAGGCCGCCCCAGCTGCTGGAAAGCACGCTGAGAACGCTGGTCATCTCCGAGATCAGGATTCCTCTGTCGCTAAACTGCACCCTGGGCTTTGCCCTCCGTTGCTGCCCCTGCCCGGAATGCACCTAAGCCCCTCACTGCCTCCCTCGCAGGTCCGCCCGCCTGGCCGCCCGACTTCAAGACTGGCGCGGCCGGGGGCGGGGCAGGGGCGGGGCCTGCCGCAGGGGGCGGGGCCTCGGCTCTGCCACCTTCCCGGGGCCGCGAGCGCAGCCGCCACCGCCGCCGCCGCCGCCGCCGCCGCGTCCTCCCGCGCTGCGCTCCGCCCGCTGCTTTGCTGCCGCAGCCCGGCCCGGAGCGCAGAGCGGGCGCCGACCCCGCAGCCCGCTTGCCCTCGGCATGGGGGGCCGCCGATAGCGCGCGTCCTCCGGCACCTGCGGCCCCAGCCCCGGGCTCCGGCCAGCCCGCCTCGGACGCCCTTGCTCCGCTCGGGTGCCCGGCACGGCCCTGCGCCCTGCGCCTCCGGTCCGGAGCACCGGGTCCCCACCCCCCCCGCCCGTGCCCGGGACACCTGGGTCCCCCGGCGGCCCCTGGGAGAGGGGCGGGGGGGGCATGAAGCCGCTGGAGAAATTCCTCAAGAAGCAGACGTCTCAGCTGGCAGGGCGCGCGGTGGCCGCGGGGCCTGGCGGGGGTCCGGGCGGGGGGCCCGGCGGGGGCGGGGGGCCCGGCGGGGGCGGAGGTCCGCCTGGGGGACCGCGGGCACTGCAGCGGCGCCAGAGCGTGTCCCGCCTGCTGCTCCCCGCTTTCCTGCGCGAGCCCCCAGCCGAGCCGGGGCTGGAGCCGCCCGCGGAGGAGGAACGGGCCGAGCTGGCAGGGGTGGCGGAGGACCCAGGCGGCGGGGGACCCTGCTGGCTGCAGCTGGAGGAAGTGCCGGGGCCCCTGCGCTCTCCGTCCTCCTACTCCTCGGATGAGCTGTCCCCGGGTGAGCCCCTGACTTCGCCGCCCTGGGCCCCGCTGGACGCCCCCGAGCGGCCCGAGCACCTTCTGGACCGGGTCCTGGAGCGCCTGGCCAGCGGGGCCACCAGGGACAGCGGTGCCTCAGGTAAGGGGTCCCCGAGCAGAGCGGGGGCCCTGGCTCCCCCTCGTGCCCTTGGAGAGGGGGTGGTCCCAGTGCTGGAGCCTGGGGTGGGGCCGAGGGGTTCCCAAAGTGCGGTAGGCACTGAGCAGGCCCGCAGACCCCCAGGGGAGGACCGACAGTGCCCAGCGTCCCTCCGAGGAGGAAGCTGAACCTCCTTCTTCTCCTTCAGCCACCTTTGCTCCTTGATAGACGCTTTAGCCGTGGTCACCAATGAGCCCCTGGTCCCCGTAGCTGTCATCAGGTCCCGACACGCTAGGATAGAAGCATAAGAACCAGCCCGTGCCACCCTTGGCCTTGCAGGCCTGCTCGGGTCCCGGCTGTGTGGAGGAGGGCGAGGGCCCAGGCCTGGCCCCGTGGGGAACAGCGTGGAGAGGCCGGGGGGCCAGGCCAAGGGATGCGCTGACTTGGGTAGGCGAGGGTGCCCTTCCTGGGGTGAACTCTGCAGGCGCCTTCGAGGAAGTGGAGGCAGCACCAAGACCCCGGCACTGGTCTTTCCATCTCCCTCCCTCACGGGGGTGGGGGACAGACTCAGCACCCCACCTCTTTACAAAGTCAAAACCCTAGCCTTAGGGCTGTTTTGCCTTAACACTATTTTTTCCCACCCTCAGCACTCCCTCAAGGGGGCTCTAAGAGAACTGAGACCCTAAGTTGCTAAGGTAGAAGACCTGGGTGGGGGGTCTAGGTCTAGCTGAAAGTGAGGACTTAACCCAGGATGCTCTGAGCTTGGGGGACCCCCACTGAGACCCTAATGATGCAAGGGATTTTAGCCTTTGCTCTTAGCTCTCTGCATGGAACCCCAAGTTAGATTTTCTCAGGGAAGGTCTGGGTCCTCTCTGGCGGCGGAGTCTTTAGTTGCCCTGGAGAGCTGACACCTTTCGGATTTAATTAGAAAAATATCAGACACACACAGCGCTCTCCTAACCATAACTTCCCGCCCACACCACACACCCTCTGTCTCTATGACACATTCCCTGGGGAGGCTGTGCCTTGTACCAAAGCCCACTGTGGAAGAGACAGATGCCAAACTGTAGCCCCACCCGCGTCTCCCCCGTGCCGCCCTTTGCGCCTCTGGTGCCTGTGTCCTCCCACCCTACATTTGGGAGGAGGCTGGGAAGGGGGTCAGGCTCCCTGCTGCTCCAAGGGGCCAGGGGCTGTTCTGGGCACCTGCTGCCACGGGTCCTCAGGGTCCCCTGGGAGAATATAAGACTCCTATATTGGCCGGAGATGTAGCTCACAGCACAGTGCCTGCCTGACAAGCATGAGGTCATGAGTTTGATTCCCAGTACAAACAAACCAACCAAAATCTAAAACTAAAAATGCTGTCTTGATCGCCCCCCCCCCATATTATCAGCCCTGGGAATCGAAACCCCAAAGTAACTGGTCTGGGAAACCCCAAATCAGTCTCAGAGGGAGTGAGGGGGAATGGCCACAGTTCCAGCATAATGCATGTCATGTCGGCTTCTTCAGGGTAAGTAGAAAGAGGGGCTTCCAGAAGGCTGAGTCTCCTGGGTGTCCAGGCAACCCCCCACACCCCCTCCCTGACCCTCTGCCTGCTTCAGGCATGCTAGAGAACAGCCTCAGGGGTCCAGGTTCTTCCAGCTCTAGGCCTCAGTTTCCCTTTGATGCTCCCTCTCCACCTTTGTGGTTGGAACTGGTTGGCCATGGGGTGGCAGAAGCCTGGGTTGTGTCTGGAGCAGCGCCTGGGCACCTGGCCCTAACCTGTCCTGGCGAGGACACCCAGCTCCTTCCCTGTGCCCTGCCTGCCTGCTAGTGCCAGGCCGCCCTGCCCCACCCCGGGGCTGGCTGCAAGTCAGGGCGACCTTGTACCTGGCGGACTGGCTGGGCCAGGCCCAGACAGGGTTGTGGAGGGCGAAGGGAGGTGAGGTGAGCTTCTCCCACCACCTGCCGTGGTTAACCCTTGCCTCTCTGGGTGCCCAGAGGGCTCCTAGCTCAGGCTCTGAGATCAAAGAGATGGGCGTCTCTCCCTCGCCCTTCACTGGGGCTGGTTCCCACCTGCCAGTCTGAGATGAGGTGTAAGGAGGGTTGGGAGGACCCTGACTTCCGCTGGGTCTGGAGGCTCCTTCCACGTTGTTCAGGGGCCGTGCCCAGCTCCCCCCACACTGAAGAGGAAAGCGCATGGCTGTGAAAGGCCTCCCCTTCCCCCAGCTGCCTTGGCAGCTGCTGGCCCCACCCCCAAAGCGGCTGGCTCGAACCTTCACTCCACCCTGGCGCTTGCGTGCGCACACATGTGTGCAGTATGGGACAGGGCAGGTGGCCGCGGCTCCAGCCTGGCTGAAGAGAACGTGCCCCTGTTGGCGTGAAAGGGGTGCGGGGTGGCCCCGACATCTGTGGCACTCACCGATTTCCACAGATATCCTGCTGGATGACATTGTGCTGACACACTCTCTCTTCCTCCCAACGGAGAAATTCCTGCAGGCCCTGCACCAGTAATATCCTTTTGTGGAGTCTAGAAGGGGATACCCTGTGCCCCACAGGTGACATTAGGACCCATGTTACCCCCACAAAACACTAAGCTTATGCTGGCTGAGCCTGGTGGTGCGTGCTTGTAATGCCAGTATTTGGAGGCTGAGGCAGGAAGATTGCTTTGAGGGCCAGGCCAGCCTGAAACACAGGAGATCCTGTCTCAAAAAAGAGAAAACAAAGCACCCAGCTTTTCTATTCCCTGGATGTGTGGGACCTGTGTTTCTCCTGTAAAATGGCACGTGCAGCCCGGGATTTAGCTCTGTGGCACAGCACCCACCTGGTGAGCACAAGGCCCCGGTTCAATTCCCGGTACCAAAAAAAATACAATGGCGTGTGCCCTGCTGTCCGGTGCTGCTGTGAAGGGCATCACGGTAGCAGGTATGAGTCCCTGGGCCCCTGTGACACCCAGACCTGCACACGAGGGAGGGGTTGTTACTCCACGCTGAGTTACTGCAGTAAACATCCAGGTGCTCGCTGGGTGACACCCATGTTGGGGTGTGGCTGTGCCTCGGTGGGGTCCCATGGAGCCAAGCTGTTGACCAGGCTGACCTGGGAACCCCCACAAGCACACAGCCTCACACTGAGATTTATTTAGTTGGTCATTTTTTCATTCTTGTGATATCTGAATTTTATTATTTTTATCTTTTTTTTGGTATGGGGGGTTGAATTCACAACCTCACACTTACCAGGCAACTGCTTGAGCCACTGAGCTAAATCCCCGGCCCCTCTTTCATTCTTTTGAGACAGAGTCTCACTATCTGGCCCAGGCTGGCCTTGGACTCTCAGCAACCCTCCCGCCTCAGCCTCTAGAGTGCTGGGACGGCAGGTGTGCGTCCCACACCCAGCTTCACTGCGTTATTTTAGAATCAAGTCATAAACCCGAGACCACTAATAAGAATGTCATGGGCTGTCTTAGAAAGACCAGGGCCCGCTCAAGGTAAAGTCGGGTTTGTAGGTCCCCCAGTGAGCTTGGCACCCTGGGCCGGCCGTGGTCGGATAGGCCCTGGCTGCACATTCTCAGGTGCAGCTCTACTGGGCAGGAGCTGGAGTGGCCAAGTAGATGCCACTGTGACCTGCACAGACCATCAGGCTGACCCAGGACTCCCAAACCCTCTTTGTCACTGGCCCCAAACCTAGAGAATAACTGGGGGTCACATAGCCACCTCCAGTCTGCCTGTCCTCCTTGGGCTTTTTCTTAACTTCGGGGTCAGCTTTGTTCGGGCAGGGGGCCTGGAGGACCCCGAGGGGCTGGGCCGGAAGCAGGCCTGCCTGGCCATGCTCCTCCACTTCCTGGACACCTACCAGGGCCTGCTGCAGGAGGAAGAGGGCGCCGGCCACATCATCAAGGTGTGGCTGGAGAAGTGGTGGGGGGCATTCTGTGCACCCCAGGGGGTCCTGGGGAGGAGCTGCTGCCCTTGAGCTGGGTACCAGGGAAGCAGAAGATGCCAGTCGGTTGTCTTAGCTCCTCCAGTCTTCTGCACCACAACTGGGACGAGGCCCCGGCCTCACTTGGGCTGCGCTCCTCTCCCAGGATCTGTATCTGCTGATTATGAAGGACGAGTCCCTCTACCAGGACCTCCGGGAGGACACGCTGAGGCTGCACCAGCTGGTGGAGACGGCGGAGCTGAAGTGAGAAGGGAGCTCCTGGGTTACAGTGGCTGCCTTGGCCTTGGGCTTCCCCGGGGGGTGGGGGGGGTGGTTGTGTTTTGAGCCAGGGTCTCTCTGTGTAGTTCAGGCTGGCCTTGAACTTGTCCCATGTCCCCTTCATCCATGCCACACACAGCAGCCAGCCTCTCACCTCTGTGCTCCCGACTTCCTGTGCCCCCAGGAAGTCCTCCTCCCACCCTTTCCCTTCCTCTTCCCTTAATCCCAGATTAAGTGCCACCTTCTTCATGCAGGTGTCCTTGGTCCTCTGCTAGGAACAACTGGCTCTGTCCCCAGTGCCAGGATCACAGTCCCATACCTTGGTCACGTCACCAGCACCTCCTGCCTGGTGCTGGGAGTAGCTGTGTGCACACCTGTCTGCCCCCCCACTCCAGACTGGGAAGTCCTTGTCAGCAAATGTCACTAACATCTGTGTGCTGAGCAGGGTGCTGGGCCTCGATGAAATCAGACTTTAGTCAGAACCTATCCTTGTCCTCAGAAGGCTTTCCATGTCCTAGGAGAGATAGGCATGAAGCCAGGCATGGTGGTGCGCACCTGTAATCCCAACACTGTGGGAGGCCGAGGCAGGAAGGTTCCAAGACTGAGCTCAGCA
This sequence comes from Dolichotis patagonum, assembly GCA_004027295.1. Classification (NCBI taxonomy): domain Eukaryota; kingdom Metazoa; phylum Chordata; class Mammalia; order Rodentia; family Caviidae; genus Dolichotis; species Dolichotis patagonum. Next base: position 98,670 of record PVJX010003932.1, read on the forward strand.
TAGGCAATGTAGTAACTTAGTGAACTCCTGTTTCAATATAAAAAATAAAAATGAGCTGAGAGGATAGCTCAGTGCAAAGGCCCTGCGTTCAACCCCAAGTACCACCAAAATATCCAGTCCCAAGAATGAAGGCTAGGAGGTGACCTTTGAGGTGGGTGGGTCAGAAAAGGTGCATCACGGCACTGGCCTGGGGTTGCCTGGCTAGCTGTCCCCACTGGGTTACCATTCTGTCTTTGAGCCCCTTTGGAAAGGAGCCTGGGGGTGCCTGGGATAATGCTCAGGGCACAGCACCTGCCTGCCAAGCTCAAGGTCATGAGTTCAATTCCTGGTACCACAAAAAAAAGTCGAAAGGGGCTGGGGCACCCGTGACCCAGTTGCGACGTCCCTGCTTCTGTCAGCGGCTGGCGCTTGCTGACACCCACTGTGTCCGCGCCAGGATCCCGGAGGAGAGCCAGCCGCCCAGCAGGCAGGTGAAGCCGCTTTTCCGCCACTTCCGCCGTATTGACTCCTGCCTGCAGACCCGCGTGGCCTTCCGGGGCTCGGACGAGAGTGAGCCTGGGGTCGGGAGTCCGGGGCGGCAGGGGGATCGGGCCACGCTCTTCCCCAATCCGGCCCATCTGCAGTGTGGGGCGCCCTGGGGCCTGCACCCACTGCCACGCCGCTGTCTCCGCAGTCTTCTGCCGGGTCTACATGCCCGACCACTCGTACGTGACCATACGCAGCCGCCTCTCGGCATCCGTGCAGGATATTTTGGGCTCCGTGACGGAGAAGCTGCAGTACTCCGAGGAGCCTGCGGGCCGGGAGGAGGCTCTCATCCTGGTAGCTGTGGCCTCCTCAGGAGGTGAGGGGACTGGGGTCTGGGGCACCTGGGGCAGAGATGAAGACTGGATTCTTGGTGGTACACACACTTGTAATCCCAGCCCTCAGGAGGCTGAGGCAGGACGATCTTTTTGAGTGTGAGGCTATCCTCAACTACACAGCAAGTCCCTGTCTCAAAAAACAAAACGAAAGGTGGAAGCATGAGTCTCATTAGTCTAGAATGTGCCTGTGTGGGGTGAGGAGCCCCTCCACAGGAAGGGAGATGGCAGCCGGGGTGTGCAGAGGTACACAGGGCCAGGGCCAGGCTGACCCCCTTTCTTCTGCAGAGAAGGTCCTGCTACAGCCCAATGAGGACTGCGTCTTCACCACACTGGGCATTAACAGCCACCTGTTTGCCTGTACCCGAGACAGCTACGAGGCCCTGGTAAGACCCAGTCCCTGCCAAGCACCTGGAATCCCAGCACTCGGGAGGCAGGAGGATTTCTGGTTGGAAGCCAGCCTAGGCTGCAGAGTGACGTTGGCTCAAGAGGAAAACTGACTCTTTCACAAGGTCTTGGCTGGCAGCAGGGCCGTGAGCAGCCAGTCACCCTGCCCTGCCGCCCCCAGGTGCCCCTCCCCGAGGAGATCCAGGCGTCCCCGGGAGAGACAGAGATCCACCGCGTGGAGCCCGAGGATGTTGCCAACCACCTGACCGCCTTCCACTGGGAGCTGTTCCGCTGTGTGCATGAGGTCAGGCCGCCGGGTGGGGTGGGAGCCCTGCAGCTGGGTCCTGCAGAAGTGCGGAGGAGATCCCGTGGCAGGGCGGTTCAGGGCCCAGGGCTGCTTACACAAAGCTCATCAGGGTTAGTGTTTTTAAAATACCATTTGGTCCGGGGATACAGGCCTGCCTGCCTGGCAAGCACAAGGTCCTCAATTCGATTCCTGGTACCCAAAAATAAAATAAAATACCCATGGTGGTGGCGCCCGCCTGTAAAGGAGGCTGAGGCAGGAGGGTCTTGGCAAGTCCGAGGCCAGCCTTTGTAACAGACCCTAGTTCAGATTATAACAGCAACACAAAGATGGTGGCACCGCGCTAATGTCAGTCGTTTCTGTCGCATCCTGTGCCTCCCCTATGTGGCAACCTGGCGCAGCTGGAGTTCGTGGACTACGTGTTTCACGGGGAGCGCGGCCGCCGCGAGACCGCCAACCTGGAGCTGCTGCTGCAGCGCTGCAGCGAGGTCACCCACTGGGTGGCCACCGAGGTGCTGCTGTGCGAGGCCCCGGGCAAGCGTGCGCAGCTGCTTAAGAAGTTCATCAAAATCGCAGCCATGTGAGGGGGCGGGGGCGGGGCGCGAGGGGGAGGGGCGGGCGGGCCGCCCTGGGGTAGGGCTGTGGCCACCTGCCACCTTGCCCCACAGCTGCAAGCAGAACCAGGACCTGCTGTCCTTCTACGCCGTGGTCATGGGGCTGGACAACGCGGCTGTCAGCCGCCTGCGGCTCACCTGGGAGGTGAGGAGGACCCGGTCCCCGTCCTTCCGCGCTTGGCCCCGCACACCATGGGGACCGCGACCTCCTGAGCATGGCGGATGGCGCGAGCCCTGGATTGCAGCGAGACCCGGGGGGGGGGGGGTGTCCTTGTGCC